>NAJQ01000047.1:33980-53510 GCA_005059865.1 Friedmanniomyces simplex
TTTCCAGGCCGTCGACTTTGGCGGCTTCGTCCGCGACGGACTTCACATTGCTGCCGGCTAGGATACCGTGGATACTGCCGCCCATGCGCTGGGCAGCGGTTACGGAGGCGAGAGAGGAGTGGTTTAGCTTGCCTTCCCGTTGCTCAAGGACGGCCAATGTGGAGAGCAGTCGCCGGATGGCGACATTGCGGGAGAGGCGGGGGTTGGGTGTTGGTTGGGTCAGTCGGAGACATGTGGTCGCCTGCCGGAGCAAGCCGTTTCGTAAGGGTGGCACCATCTTCAACTTGTCGCCGTCGCCGTCGAGAGAGGAGAGAACGAAGAGTCAATGGTGATAGCAGCGATGAGCCGCCGCATCTCCAAAACGAGAGCCGAGGTTGAGAGACGCGAGATTGATGCCTGAGGCAACAGTTCTAATATCCGCCGCGATCCTCACATCACTTCCGCCTTCCTCTCCCTTCATGTTCACTCTCTTCCATCTCAAAGTACTGCGCACATAGCACATGCGACAAACATCTGCTCAACTCGTTTGGATCTATAGTCACAGCTATGGCCGTCTCAACGATGTGCGAGCCGATGATGAGTCTCGATTTTGGCTGGCGTGATCGAACGAGGTCCAGACCATGCCGGTAGAGGCGGGCATCGAGCGCCTGATCTCTTTATCGTTAGACGGCCTCGATATGCTACCTTGCCTGCGGAGTACATGTAGCTACCTTATCCTGCCACACCCAATCTTTCACGAGCGCTCATCACCCTGGTCTAGAGTTTCGTGGGAAACGCTTGCTCAAGGCCCCTTCGTACTCTGACTTGCACCACGCGGCCATGCCAGCGAATCGTGGTTTGACAGTGTTCGGCATTGCGCTCCATGATCTCGCACATCTGTCTAAGATACCCCCTCCCACGGCATCGCCAGAGCCCGAAGAGCACCACGAGACTGGCGCGCCGGATCCTGGGAGGACGCACGACCGCGCAGCGCTGCTTGAATCGAAGGCTCACCTAGCTACTCGAGAAGAACATGCGAGATTCCGCGTGAGAGTGTCTAGATCGAGGTGAGAGAGTGGTCAGAATCGCCATGACGGACGAGTACTGACCAAGCCGCCAGGGTTTTTATAGCCTTGACTTTGCTAAGCGTCGTGATGTTCACCATCAACATCATACAGATTGCCGTGCTCGAGAGGATTGTGAACAGCGTCTTCTGGGTCGCAGTCCTTCCGGCAATCGTGTTTGTCTCAATGACACTAGCGTTCCTACTCTGGGTGCTGCCGTATCATCCGACCCTCTCGAAGACATGGCGAGAAGCGAGCAGTAAGCACTCCATTATCGTGGTCATGCTTCTTTGCTCATAGTTCCACAGTATCCCGGCGTAGCGCATGGATCGGCAACTGCCTCTCCATCTTGCTGCCCATCATCCTCTGCGAGTTCGTCTATATGAACCGGGTGGCGGTGCCTACGTTTAAGAAGAAGGTATGGAGTACAAGCTTGCCAATAAACAAGAATCTTCCGGCACCCTCATTCGCGCTTCATCAATGGGACCCGACCATTCAGGCCGACTTCGGAGGCTGTGTGGCTCATGGTCCTCCTGTCGTCGATTGCTCGCAGAACATGAACTATGGGGATGCTAGTATCGGGCTTCTCATGAGTTTCAACGCATCAACGTCTGCAGTGAATATCTCGCGAACCTCAGTACTCGAAATCACTTACAACGTGAGCTGTAGGTGATCCGATGTAGATCTTACATGTCCACGCACTAACGACAATTAGACAACAGCTCCCAAGGAGGCTACCAAGGCGGCGTGTGGGAATTCATCGTCTACGATTCCCACCAAGACACCGACTTCATTCAACAATGCGACCCAATCGTCCCAATGTGGCTGGTCGCAGCGGTGGGCAGAAACGACGTCTACCTTCAACAAACAACGATCGCGGACGATGTTGGAGCGGTCGTAGAACCGAAAGGGACTTGTACCGCCGACATATACCCGCATTACAACCAGTACTACACTTCTGTGCATACTTTGCCCGTGGAGACTGGACGGGACAATCAATGCGACCTGGGTCTGCCTAATTATACGGGCCCGTGCCGAGCGGTCTTGACGATGAAGTTCTCCTCGCTAATAGTCACCACGCTGAGGAGTGACCACGGCACGGACTGGAAGCAGATGTTGTTGGACGAGGGCAGTATCGTCGGCGGGATCATGTTTGTGACGTGGTTCTTCAACATCTTTGTGACTTGACGGCCTCGTAGTATCAGCGTATGTCGATGCACAGCTTTAGCTTGTCCGTGGGCGGGCTCGTAGAATAGCCCGGCTGGGTACGTCTACTCATACACGGACGTACGGAGATGTCTCGGGGTCATCAAGCTATCCATTACCAACCGTGCCTGAGGTTGCAAGCCTTCATCAACTGCTATATATTTGTCTGTGACACCGGCTTTCAGCAGTGTGTAGAACAACAGTCAATAATCATGACAGTACCATCGACCATGAAAGCGATCATCATCAATGGCAACAAGGCCAAGGTCTCCCACGTCTCAGTGCCCAAGCTACGCCCAACATACCTCCTCGCCAGGGTCGAAGCAATCGCCCTGAACCCAACAGACTGGAAACACATCGCTGGCAAACGAGCCGGCGAGGGGTGCATTTCGGGCTGCGATTTTGCCGGAACGGTCGTAGAGGTCGGCTCGGACGTGAGCAAGTCTCTCAAACCGGGGGACAGGATCGCAGCCACTACCCATGGAGCCAACTACAGCCAGACGGAGGACGGTTGTTTCGCGGAGTATGCTATCGCCAAAGCCGACCTCGTGGTAAAGATCCCGGACAAGCTATCGTTCGAGGCAGCCGCTACCTTCCCATTGGGCGTCTCCACCGTCGGTCAAGGGCTCTTCCAGCAGGCCTTGAAGCTCAATCTACCCACTGAGCCCACCAAGAGTGGCGAGTCTGTTCTCATCTACGGGGGCTCGTCCGCAACAGGCTCTCTGGGGATACAGTACGCCAAGCTCGCAGGCTACAAGGTCCTGACGACCTGCAGCCCGCATAACAACGACTTCGTTAAATCGCTGGGTGCAGACGCGACGTACGATTACAAGGACCCGGAGTGTGGCAAGAAGATCAACAAGGATACGAATGACTCGCTCAAGCTCATTTGGGATACGATCTCGCTCGAATCTTCCGCTAAGATCTGCGCGGATGCAATGAGTTCCGATGCGAATGGAGCGAAGTACGGCTCGATCCTGGGAGTCAAGTTCCCGAGGGAAGGAGTCGAGACGAAATCCACGTTCATGTACACGATCTTCAACGAGAAGTTTGAGAAGGGCGGCAAAGAGTTTCCGGCTGTGTCGGAGGACTTCGAATTCGCGAAGAAGTTCTTCGGGATCACGGAGAAGATGTTGGCGGACGGGAAGCTGAAAACGCATCCCGAGCAGGTGGGATCGGATGGGCTGGCAGGTGCGCTGCAGGGGATGGAGGATATGAAGAATGAGAAGGTCAGCGCGAAGAAGCTGGTTTATCGGGTGGCGGAGACTCCGGCGGACTCGAAGGCGGAGGCTGAGCTTTAGGTCTGTAGGGTAGGGTGTATTGTGAATGTATGGTTCTTGTGCCATACTTCGAGCTCAGCATCGTCCTGGTTGAATGGCATACGCATACCGCATAATGTGAGCGAAGGCCAGCGCCACCGTGTCGACGGTCTCACTGCACCCAGTGCGGAATGGGGGGAGGTCGATCCAGTCCTCGGTGAGGTTCACGGAGTCCAGCCCCTTCGAGGGTGAGTCTTGCCTTGCGGACGACGATTGACGGCGTTTGGTCGTCGGTGGGTTCAAGGCGCCGTCCGGTGGTAGTTTGCGTGGCGGCATGACCAGACATCCCAGGGTGAAGTGAGGGTCTGGCTGTATCCAGGAAGGCGTACACAGAGTAGACCTTCTCAGTGGTCTTGTGTTTCCGGCGAGGATATAGTCGGCCTCAGAGGCGTCCCACTTCCACGGTTTCTCTTGCCATTTTAGTTGACCATTCGCGATACCCAGGCTCATATCCGGATGCAAACTTCAACCTCGCACACCTCAAGTCATTCATCCAGAAGTTGGAGGCTGCCAGGTTCGATGCCTTCTTCATGGCGGACCACCTGGCTGTGCTGAACATGCCTACGGAAGCACTCAAACGGAGCCACACCACTACATCGTTCGAGCCATTCACATTGCTTTCTGCGCTGTCACAGGTCACGGAGAGGATTGGACTGGCGGCTACGGCGTCGACGACGTATGACGAGCCGTATCACATTGCCCGGCGCTTTGCTTCGCTGGATCACATCAGCAACGGCAGGGCCGCGTGGAACATTGTCACCACGGGAAATCCAGAGTCATCCAAGAACTTCGGCCGGGACGAGCATATGCAACACAGCGATCGCTACAAGCGGGCTCGCGAGTTCTATGACGTTGTGACTGGCCTTTGGGACAGCTTCGCCGACGACGCATTCGTCCGCGATCAGGAATCTGGAATATACCTCAACCCGGACAAAATGCACGTCCTCAATCACAGCGGCGGCGAGCTCAAAGTCCGCGGACCACTAAACATTGCGCGACCTGTGCAAGGCTGGCCGGTGATTGTTCAAGCCGGACAATCCGAACCGGGGAGACAGTTGGCGGCAGAGACGGCGGAAATGGTGTTCTGCTCCCCGAAAGACCTCAAATCGGCCAAGGAGTTGTATGCTGATATCAAAGGGCGGGCGGTGGCTGCTGGCCGAGACCGCGATCATATCCGGATCCTTCCTGCCGGTATGATAATCATCGGCGACTCGGCAGAAGACGCCCAGGCCAAGCGCTTGAAGCTGGACAGTCTGGTACACTATGACAGCGCCATATCGTCCCTCTCAATCGCCCTAGGTACCGACGCATCGGGCTTCGACCCTGACGCACCACTACCCAAAGACCTGCCGCCTACGAACGCGAGTCACACCGCTCGCGCTGGCGTCCTAAGGCTGGCGGAGGAAGAGCAATTGACCGTTCGGCAGCTTGCTCAACGGTACGGCGGGTATACTGGTCTTGCCTTCGTAGGAACACCTGAAACGATTGCAGATGAGATGGCAACGTGGTTGGCGGAGGACGCCTGTGACGGTTTTACAGTTACTCTACCGTACTTGCCGCAGGGCCTAGACGATGTTACGCAGCGACTGGTGCCGGAGTTGCAGCGGCGAGAGTTATTCCGGAAAGAATACGAAGGGACAACGTTGAGGGAGCATTTGGGGTTGCCGCGACCGGAAAACAGATTCTTCTCGTGAGCTGCGGACCTATTCTACATTAAGGTAGCATCCCGTCTATACACCTTTAGCACTTTGGCACCCACTGAGTACCGATGTCCACGGGTTGGCCATCTCCGGCGAAGATGACACCCTGAGCCGTGCCCGACGGGGTTGTCGCTGCACTAAAGACGTCCGAACCGTTGAACTGCAGCGAGCTGCCGTCACTGTAGAACTGCGCGCCTGTCGTGACTGATGCGTCGCAGAAGAGGCTGCTGTCCGCTTGAATAGCGCAGAGACCCTTGCTCGTGGTGAGCGTGAAGGGGCCTTGACCGGTGGTGGAGCTGGAGGTGATGGTCGCTGGGGTCCCAGCCGCCGTATACCTGACATAATAAGATTAATGAGCTTAACAGACGCATTTGCTGCCTGCTCACCATTTGCCAGTTGATATAACAAAGCCTTGCTGTGTGCCAGTGCTGTTGTAGACGTAGAGGTAGCCTTTGCCAGCAAACGGGGTTGCAGTCGCGGTGCAACTTGCGGTCGCGGTTGCGGTCGCAGTCGCTGATGTGGCTGGCTGTGAAGTGATTGTGGTACTAACACAAGGTCAGCCCAATATTTGAGTCGATGAGAGTGAGGGAGACTTACGGCGGCACGTAACCCTTGGGATAGTAGTAAATACCGGTGGCCGGGCATGATGACGATCCGAATTCTGTCGGTTCAAATGTGCCATCCTGGACGGAGCCTTGAACGTAGTAGTAGTACCAAAGCTCGTCAATCTGGTTGCCGTCGGTGCAGCCAAGGTAGACCTGGTTCCCGCCATGGTGCGGCGACAGGGCGTCCTGGAATTGCTGTGCCGTGTAGGTGACCGTAGTACTCGGAACAACGCCACCCGCCGCCAGCCAATCGTAGCTAGGCAGAGTCTGGTAGAGGCTTACGGTACGGCTGAAGAAGTCGGGCACCTCCTCAGTGGGCTGGTACGATGGGTAGCACTGAGTGTCGAAGGTAGACATGCACTATCGCAGAAATCAGCGTTCGGTACACAATGACAACTCGAAGAAGACCCGGTTCGAAAAAGACAAACCGTGCCGTGCTTGCCCCACTCATGCTCCCAAAAGCTCTCCGCCGTCCCACTGTTACTCGTCCAGTACACGTTCATGTAGTCCAGAAGATCTTGTCGGCCAAAGCTCTGCAAGATCTGAGTGATGTTGGTGTACTCCCGTGCGGGGTCGCAATATTGAGAATAAGTCCCTAAGATTGAAGGGTAGGGTAGTCAGCGGGTGTCTCAAACGTTCCAGACAGCTCTACCCATCAGTATCTTACCATCACGGTTGTCAGGCCACAGTCCGTGAATTGTCCAGCTGTTGTTCGGGCCGGATGCAGGGTTGGTGTCCCAGAACTGTGTCTGCAAGATCAAACCGCCTGGGGACTCGAAGCAGCAGGTGTTGTCAATCGCCGTCGTGTTGTGGCACGAGAATGGGAGATCCGCGGGGCAGTTGAAGGCATCGTAGCCGGTAGGGGTTGCTGCGCTGGTGCTCGAGGTGGAAGTGCTCGTTGTGGTGACGACGCTGGGGCTGTTTGGCGATGAGGTGCTGGTCGAGGTAACGGCGCTTGGGATGCTCGAAGTCGAGGTGCTCGTCGAGAGAATGACGGTGGAAGATGATGGCGATGATGTGGACGCTGGAGTTGAGCTTGGTACGCTCAAGCTGCTGCTGCTGCTCAGACTCGTCGTCGGCACGGTCAGAGTCTGGCTATTAGGCAGAACCACGCTGGTCGAACTCCCGACGGAAACAGTAGCCGTAGCCGTAGTGGAGTCGCTGTACGAGGTACTGTGCGAGCTGCTATGCGAAGTGCTACGCGTGGTGCTGGAGGACGTGCTATGCGACGTGCTGTGCGACGTGCTTGTCGAGCTCTTGGTGGTACCGGAGGTGACGGTGACTGTAGTCTTCTCAGGGCAGAGACTGGTCAATGGGTTATCGAGGTTGAAGATGATCAAAACGCCGGAGATGACACAAGTCACCTCCTTGACGATAGATGCAACAGCAGGCATGTTGGAACAATGCCAGATCAAAAAGATGATGTCGATGAGATAGTGAATTCGGTTGCAAAGCGTCTGTTATATGCGATCTATCGAGCTGCAGACTTCTCGAAGGTGGTCACACGTAAGAAGAGTCCTTTTGCCTTACAGAAGTCCGGCATAGGCGACGGCTTCTAGACGTTGCTTCCCGTTTCGGTAGCGATGCCGTCGACTTAGCCATGCAGCGGATCTGCCTAGATATGCATATTTCAGCCGCTATGGTTTCCTTAGAAGAGCCTGCAGCGCCACAGGACGACTGTAGGCGTAGGGCGGTTGAGGTCTTGTCCATTCCGGCGATCGTCTACGTGGTCGGCCTTCACGAGTTTCCCCATGGCCTACAGAGTACCGTTGTCAATGTGAATTCTCGGCCATACTCCCATTTTTGCACACTCCACTCCACGAGCACTTCGCCAAGGGCTACGATGGCTTGCATTAGCTGCTGATCGCCCGGATGTCTGGAGCCCCCATGATGATGTAGTCCGATGCAGACTACATCGATCGGGTAAAGCAAAATGAGACTGCAGGTGCGGTGGCAAAGACTCTCGGTTTTGACCTCGGCCGAGCCGATGCGCACCCTACAACATGCGCTTCGTCGCCGGTCAAGCAAGTGACGGTGGCGAAGGGCGCAAACGAGGGCCGCCGAGAATCAGTGATTACGACCAGGACCTGTTCAGGATGCAATCTGATGCCGATGACTTTCCAGGAGACCGGCCAGGGCTTGCTTCGCCCAGGTAGAGCCGACCTTGAACCGGAGTGAGTGCGAATTGTAGTGTGTATTGTTGTGCCGGAGTCCAACGAGCTACTGCCATGCGTTCGGGGAGTAACGGGGTCCTTGCTGCCATCAAGGTCAGAACGGTGGCTTACTCCGTAGAGCAGCAGGGGAATTTGACTCGACGGCGATTGTGTACTTCGAACACACAACTCGCTACTACCGGACTGGCACCGCTTTCCAAACGTCTGCGAACATGGCAATATCCAAGTAGTCAGCCCGTAGAGACACATCGTTGCTTCCAAGACGTTCAAAATTCGGACTTCACGTCAATAAAAAGCTTATCTCCGCGGTACAGCACTTCCAAGACGTTCAAAATTCGGACTTCACGTCAATAAAAAGCTTATCTCCGCGGTACAGCAGAGAAACAGCGGCCTCACTGCTTTCTCGTCTTCTTCTTTGATAAGCCAAAAGACTTACACCCCAACATACTCATCCACCGCAGCAGCGACGATGTCCCCGACAGCACCCACGATGTTCCCTGACCTCGAGACTAACATGCGAGCAACAGCCGAAGGCTTCGTCCATTCCTTCGACGGGCGCTGGACAACAGGCGCCACTATGCGATACCGAGCGCCGGAGTGTGAGCATTCCATGCTTCCCTCCACACTGGGACTCGGCACGAGAAAGAAGAATAATGAGGAGTGGGCGGCCCACTTCGAGCGGCTTGATGGCCTCGTTATAAACGCCAAAGTAAGCCTACCCCGTTTTTTGATTCTGGCCGTAGAGTCACAGCGAGCACAGAGAATTGATGTGGCAAATGTTAATGGGATGCTTCGGTTGGTAGACCACGGTTCACGACTACCTAGCCGTACCCAGCGAGCTCCGGGCGGTGTGTCGGACTTCGCTTGATGCAGACACACCCGTCGGATCTTACCACAATGATTATGTCTGGTTCTTCACCTTTGATAAGACTGGGCAGTTCATCGTCAGCATCACCGAGTTCATGGACAGCAAGGCGGGCGCGAAGTTGCTTGGGAAGCTGACCGAGGCTGGGCTACTGCAAAACCACTAGTCCCGCCGATACACCTTCATAGCACGTCCAGTGTGTACTCTGCGTCAGTCTCCGCGACACCGAATCAACAGCAGCGTCCGTATAAACTGATCTTGGTCCTACTAGGGTATAGTCATTCAGAGAGACTATAGACGACTGTACAAGACAAGGTGAGTACCATTTACTCGCTAAAGCTTTTGCCGCTGCTGCGCCGATCATGCCACTCTCCCAAGCACCTGCGTGGTCGTACGAGTACCCGGTGGCTTCTACAAGAGCACATGGGCGATTCGGTACTGCGGAGATACCGCCGGCTGTCGCTACGTCCCCTGGGCTGTTGGTGCCGCCGCAGCCTTTCGCTGCATCCCCGTCGCCGCCATAACGGTGTCGTATGTGCAACCCGTAACACCGTTGCAGCTTCTTTGTTCTATTCATCGCTTGAACGTTTGCCATGCTGTCGGAGTTGAAGGTGTATCAACTTTCTGTGCCCACCGTACTACATCCGCGGTGACCATGATCATTTCGCAACCAATGGCCTTCGCCCACGGAGGCAAGAGTTGCTGGTCTGATCACCGCGTCAGTATACTCGACTGCAATGGAACATCTCCACCATGGCTTCCGCTCAGTACGCTGCACTGCTTACTGCCTTGTCTGGCAGGGTTCAAGACTGTCTCATTCGGCTTTGTCTCGCTCGACGTCGGTGGCCAGGCAGGGGAGACAAAGCGAGAACAATGCAATGTCGGTGAAACGTCTCTCAATGCCACTGTGTCAGTTCCGATGTTGAAGTACTTATTGCGGTGGTGGTTCCTCTCTCAATATCCCATACAAGACAGCAACTCTGTTCGCTCAGACAGAAGCCTAACAACTTTCCCCAGCACTCGAGAAATCGGCAGGCCCGCTTCTTGCACCCTCCGCACACTACACAGCACAAGCACACGTCAGAAACCAGGTAAGCACCATGGGCTGCTACCCGTCCTCAACCCCTCGCGTCCGAGACGATTGTCCCTACGCTTCAGGCGGCAACATCTATTCCGAGCGGGCTCGTCGGACACAGCACCATACCCGTGTGAGTCCGGGGAGGTACGATATGGATCTTCATGCGTACGGAGGCGGGTACAACCCAAGCACTGCTCGCGGTTACCGGACGACCGGAGGCAGAGGTCCCCGCGGCCATGATGGAGGATGGAGCGCGCCGATGGATCTCGGTGGGTATGACGGCGGTGCGGGTTGGTATAGGTGATTTGACGACCGGCGAGTCAATCAGATCCAGGCTGAACACTCGGGTTTGATTCATGATCTGAATGTGTACCGGTAGGTGTTGGCGAATGAGGTTCCTTTTCGTTTCAGCTTGGAGTCATACAGGAGCCGGAGACTTGAATAAGGCTCGCGGGTGGCCTATCGACTACGGCTCATAAGTCCCAAGGCGGCAGACCAGCTCAGATATAACTGTACATCTTTCAAAAAAGCTTCAATCCCAAAAGTTGCGAACCTTCATAGTTCATGCGATATCTTGCCGCGTAATCTTGACGCTGCTCAAGCACACCGTACTGCCGACCGTGCTCGGGTTCTGATCTTCCAAAGAGACCTTCGATACACGGTCGCCGCCACTCGAGAGTAGCTTCAGCGGCGTAGTAAAGTAGCCCTCCGGACTCGCCGTCCCACTACCAGGACCCCTCGGCCGTGCAGGCGTACGGAACAGCTCCGGGCTATGTCCACGGCTGAGACTTGTCTGGCTGTACGAGTGATGCCGTTGCAACGTAGCGACTGGTGATGGTGGTCCGGAACGGCTCTCACCAGCTATCCACAGGGGATCGTCCTCGTCGTCCTCCGGTGCAAGCCATCCGCCTACACCCTCGTAGTCGCGTGGTGGTATGGGACCGCTGAGAGTGGCTGAGCTGTCGCTTGGGCCGAAGGTGCGCATTTGCAAGCCTGAGCTTCCAGAGCTACTCTGAGATGCTCGGCGAGACCTAGGCGAGCGGTCCTTTTCTGGGCTCGGCGACCGAATGGCGGTGGCTGATTCCTTGGGCGGGGGTACGATGTATGATCGGAGCAGAGCTGCGAGAAGCTCAGCGTAGACCAGCGAGACGCGGAAGAGTAAGATCCAGAAAGCGATGGACGTTGTGAAGACTGCAAAAACAGCAAGTGGCAGGCTGAGTACTATAAGTAAGGGAACGCTCACGATGGACACGACACTTGGCATGATCGCCGCTGGCCAGCATAGCGTTTGCCAGATGGCGGAGCGCAGTCGATCCAAAGCTTCCGAGATCCTAGTCATGTTATTGTCTCGACACCGAGAGCCAGCTCCTGTAAGAGAGGTAGAGAGCCTTGGAGTTGGAGTTGAAGTGTAAGGTACCGGAAGCCGGACGGTTTTCTACTGGGACGGTGGATGCCGTGTCACTATGGAGGCACACAACGATCTTCCTCGCCTCCTACTGCCTGACAGCACATGCATCTATCACCTGAACAGAGATGGGTGATCGTGGTGATAGGGGCACCTTGCGATGGGCTGATAGAGGAAGATTGCACTTCGATTGTGCGAACCAATTGTTGCATTATGGAGCAATAGCCCCGTTACCAAGTGTATGTATGACATGAACCTCCGACACCTTGCTAAACCCGCAACGTATGTCTCGCCCTAAACATCATCCTTCAAACGGATACCACATCCGCAACGACGCTGATGACAGCCTGATACATCGCTCTCCCGCCATTGTGCGCAGCGTGAAACACCATGTGCTGACCATCGACGTGCACATCGGCGCCACCCGGCGAGGTAAACTCGTTGTCACCGCTCTGAAGGAGAGGTTTCGCGGCGCGGGTGTATGGTCCGGTAACAGATGTCGACGTGGCGTAGCTAAGCGTGTAGTGGCCGTCCGAGAAGCAGTTCGACGAGAAGAACAGTATGTACGTAGATCCGGACTTCACAAGCGCCGGGGCCTCGACAACACCTTGGTCCGAAACACCAGCGTTGTCGAGAAGCGTGGTTGCGGCGCCGTTGAAGGTAATGCCGTCGGCGGCGACGGGCTGAAGGATGATGGGCGTACTGACGAATGGTGCAACTGCATTGCCGCAAGCACCGCCGTGGCCCATAGAGTTTCCGTCGACTTTGTAGACGACATATCGTTGCCCGTCTTCGACGAAGCCACTAGCATCGATCGCGCCGCCTTGGTCGAGCGGGCAGAACATGGCCTCTGAGCCTACCGGCGTGTATGGACCCAGGACCTTGCTTGCTGTGGCCGCGGCAATGCAGTGGTGGGTCGGGCTTGAGGCTGCGGCAGCTGCAAAATACATAACAAAAGTGCCATCCGCCTAGCGTACAGTCAGCTACAGGTATTAGCGACTAAGTACGAGCGGATACTTACAACCTGCACAAGATCCGGCGCCCAGGTGCCCGGTGGACCTCCAGCAACCCATGCTGGCATATCAGGCAAAGCATCGTACTGGCTGCCATCCGCGTTCACGACCAGTTCCCAGGTCTCATAGTCCGAAGATTGCGCGGCTTGGATATAGATTGCGGAGCCAATGGTTCGTGTAGCAAAGGCGTACCATTTGCCATCGCTTGTCTGGATCACCGAAGGGTCTATGTCCTCACAGTCAGCTGATGCGATGCCATACGAGTTGTGGTTGGAGACGTGCCTGCAAAGTTGGTACCCCCAATGGATGCGCCAGCGAGGGAGCGTTTTGCGACACTGTCGTCTAATTGAGAGAGGGAGGAATCTGCAAGTTCCAGGTCAGTATGGTCACACCTTGGCATTTGTGAGAAAGCGGAAACTTACATGGGAAGCCAGCGCCTTCTACGGAAGCTCCGGCCAACGTGTCCATTATGGCGACGAGGCAAGACGACGAACGGACGTGGACGCGGACAGCGTAGTCAAATACATTGCGTTGACCGCAAACGAGTACGCCCTAAATAGAAGCTAGCCGCATCCTTGTCACATGGGAGACCAAAGCAACGGGGTCCAGCCAGACTTGGTACAGTAAAGCTTGTCCCAGGTGGTCTCTTTTACGTATAGAGTGTCGGAGCTCGTCGGTCTCTAGAAGAAGGTAAAATGTTTTTGCGTGCGTGGTGCGGGAGGCCATCGTCTGCCCCCCTTGCGCGCCGTAGTCCACAAAGCTGGCTCGTGCTATACGACGCACTCACACACCAGCCGCGGCGCGCCAGCCTTAGACGGGCAAGTCCGAGCCAGAGATCTCAAGACCCTTAGTTCTCATTGCTGATCAGGAAGCATCTTGTGCGACCCCAGGCACGTACATAGCAGCCGAGCACAGGTTCCAAACATTGCCTACAGTATGCAATTTCAGTATGTTTTCTGAGCAGAACCTGTTGCTAGTGCCCTGCCGACCATTGTTTGTGCCGCTGAACTGAGCGGCTTGTCGGCTCGTCGCCGATATCCTGCTTACTTTGTTCCGGCCTGTCGTCACGCACAACATCGTCCGTCCTTCGCCGATACCATTTCATCGGGATTCCAGGCCAAAAAGGCCAATACAGCCAGACGTACATCTCTTGTGACGGGATCGCTTGGTTGTAGCGTCTCTTTCGCTTTGACCTGCTTAGCGACAGCGGCGTAATCCGCCAAGAAGATGCCGCGTTTTCATCATGAAGCCGAGATTGTTTTGCGGAAAGCTCCGGGAAAAGTAAACCGACTGACCAAAGACCCACACGCCGACCGAAAGGCTGGTTGTGTTGTTTATTCTTCAAAAATATAATATCGGGTGCGAATTAGGAAATCGTACCCAGTCCATGTTCTGCACTCTGCTCAAACTTTTGCGTGCAGCCAAGGTCGAGGAGAATGGCTCGTGGGCGTGGCTCGCCGGCCGCTTGCTACGCACGCCGTTGTTCATGGAAAATCCGACTGCATATTCTCATTCGCGTGATTTGGCATACACCGCCACTGATCCTTGGACAAACTCACGTCCGGCAGCCTCACCAGGCTCCTCGACCATAGGAAAATGCTGGTCGTGCAACCAAAGATGAGCAGGTTGTGGGAGCTGTATATCCTCCGGTCCCGAATTGGGGTGACGCGGTTGACCACGTTTTTGTCTCTCTTCTCGCACACGCCGCTCGGGACCAGACCGTGAGCCGGGACCTGATTCACCTGCCAGACACATACTTGACTAAGTTCTTGATTCGCTTCACCAGCTTCTCCACTTCACTGCTGATGAGTGTGACCCCGGACTCGTCCTGGAGCACGTCAATGATCCAGACCGCAATTTTGGTGCTGTATATACGCCATGTGCGGGTGCCGGCGGCAGGAGAAAGAGAACGGCGCGCCAGAGCATGGCAGGTCGTAGGCCAACGAAGGCGAGCCGACAGGCGAAGGAAGGCGACAGAGACAACAAGAGCCAATGGTCGCAGCAGGGATCATTACGGGAGAGGTGACGGCGGAGCTGACGGAGTAAGACGGGACGAAGGCGTGTAGGTGTGATAAGATCCACATGGCATGCTTGAAGGTGCCAAAGGAGACAACGCTTGCGGAGCGGCTGGCGGAGCGGCTGGCAGAGCCCTATAACGCGTGTCTTCGGGAGCGAAGGACGCCTTGCGCCCGGAATCAAACCAATTTCCAGGTAATTACCAAACACAACACGCAGTCGAAGACGCCGGCCTCCACCTCGACACTCATACAAGCGGCCGTGCTTCACATCGTACTCAAGCGGCGGTGGGTGGAGACGGTGGTGTTTCTGGACTTCCGCACTGCCTTCGATATGGTGATCATACGCGCCTACGACAGATCCTCTTGCAGAGGAGGTGTCCAAATCAACTGCAGATGCTGGTTGAGAGTCTAATGTGCCGACTATCGTCGCCCGCATGAAGGCGAGCGGAAGCTTATCAGAGGCCTTTCGGTGGACGCGGGCCCTTCCTCACCGTTCACCGCTGTCGCCGGCGGTGTTTAATCTCTATATCGATAGTGTCCTCGATCAGTTGATCGGGGGTCGAAACTAGTCCACTAAGCGTTTCTGCGGCTGTTGGGCTTCTTTTGGTAAGGCGCGGAGAGTCAACGCAGGCGTGGCTCGAACAGGTCGTATGGTGATAGGCGGAGAAAGGTGTGGAGCTGAATGCGAGGAAGTGCGGGTGGATGTCGCGGCCGGCAAACCTGGCGAGCCTAGGAATGGGAAAGGTGTTCATTCCATAGGTGCGCGAGTATCATTATCTCGGCTTCCCCGTGAACCTGTCAGGAATTGGTTTCGAAAGGCCTCTCTCTCCCGTCGTGTCGACGCCGCAGTGCAATAGGCTAGCTACCTATAGTAACACGCTTTGAGCTGGCCGCCGTTATACCGCCAACGTGTATATCGACATTGGCTAGCAGCGCAAGTGGAGCACAGCGCGCCGATAGCGTAGGCGTGGGTGCAGAGCAATGGTTGTTAAGAAGCAAGCTGGCAGAAGGCGACGAAGCAGTGGCTGCAGTTGGTGGCGTGCCTGGCGAACGGTACGAGGAACGACAAGGTCACGGCGAATTTCCTGGGCATCTTACCGTTCCAGGATGTTCTGCGCCATATTGTAGCCGCTGTGCTTGCTGTGCTGGCGAGGTAGTGCGAGAAGAGTAGTCGTTAGAGAGCCGCTGCTGTTAATAAACGAGGCCACAACGCCGAGGGGTGCGAGCTTATTGCCAGAGGTCCAGAGATCGAACGAGATGTTCATGTTAGTGATAGCGCTGGGAAGCACTTCAGTTACGGCGCCGAGCGCCTTGTCGTAAAGGCTACCGATCGTGAGGCTCACTGTGCGGCGGTGTGGTAATAGCGGCTCGCAGCGAGGCTCGAGGTAGCGGAGGCGTGAAGCTTCGGTGAGTTCAATTGCCGGAACGAGATGGACTCTGTAATAATCCAGTCGTAAAGGAGCATCTTGAAGTGAGTGCCATCGAACTCCGCTGCCTCTTCGTTCTGCGCAGCGTTGACCGGATCACTGCCGTTAGCAATGGCAGCGCCTGTGAGAAACGCGTCCATAGCACCGTCCCTGACGCATCGCTTCTTTGCCACTGGTCCGTCCTCCGTAATGAGGTGAGGAGCACCAGCTAGATGGCCTACTGCTGCGCTTGTCGCCCTGGTGATGCAGTAGATATGAGGCTTCGGCGACCTCTTCAGATGACACTCCTTACAGACCCACCAATGCGTGTTGTCCGATATCTTCTCAACGCGCCAGCCGTGGCCGTCCTTCAGTACCCAGGTACGAACCTTCTTGTCATCCGTAGGCACCCTATACCCAGGTAGACGCGACCAAATGACGCCCTCATAGCCCTCGAGAGTGCAAGGTGCGGCTTCGGCTAAGATGTGGTTGCGGAGGCTGCCAAAGTTGCTGGCGCGTTGCATCTGTGACGGAACTTCGACCAGAGGTACCTGGTGCTATGCTGAGCTGGCTGGACCTTTCGGAGTCCATCTTGACGTTGTTTACACGCGTTGTTGATTTAGAAAAGCTAACATTATGTGTGGAACAAATGAACTTCATTGCTTTGCTTTTGTATAGAAGGCTTGGTAAAATCTAGGGTCCAGAAACATGCTCATCGCCTCATTGCTTTGACCTCATTTCTTTGCCATGCCAAGGCCTCAAGGAACACGAAACTTCGTGGGTGTAACGGCTACACGCATTTGATCGCATCTGTAGCGCACGGGCGTTGGATGGTAGTCAGCAGCAGATGATCGGCGCCATCGAGCAGATCTCGATTGTTCGGGTCGGTGAGGAAACTCCAGTGAACGGCGTCGTTGTGATCCCGGTCATAGATGGCGGGAGCAGACATCCGGCGGAAGGCGGTGGCGTGAAGCATGAGTTCTTGGTAAAGCAGCCGTCGACACTGCCGGAATTCGGAGAGCAGTAGCGTCGGGATCTGATCCATCTTCAAGGTCGTCCCTTCGAATGTCACTTCGTCCTCGTTTTCGTTCCATATCGCTTGGCGGTCACCGACGCTGTGTTCTCGGACGTGAAAGAGAAGGAGGCGCCACCGCAAGATCTCTCCCATCGGAGTCTCGCCTCCCTGGTGGAGGTACTGTCCGCAGCAATCTTGGATGTTTGCCAGAGTCCGTCCATCACCGTGGCGATCTCGCTGGGCGCTATGGTAGAAGATGAGCAGTTCGACGATCCAGATCAGCTTCGATAGATCACTGCTGAAATTGCCCGGCTTCATCCAACTGCCCGTGGTCGGCTGAATGCTGATCATTGCACAGAAACTGACGAGGGGAGAAGTGTATCGTCGAGCGGCAGTGTCGTGAGTGATGAGCAGCATCCATAAGTTGAGCAGCTGATCTTCGAGTGGGATATGACTGCTGCCTTCGTCACGACCAAGATCATCGCTCCACTCGCCGTCATCACTGCTCTCACTGTCGTGATCTGTCTGTCGTTATCCTACCGTCTGGATCACCAATTCCCACGCCCGTTGCTGGCCCTTGGTGAGCCGTATGATTCTTTCTGGGCGACGAGCCTGACTCTCATCCTCGACGTCGAAGTGGTGACAGTCGGGCTGCGTGGTACGATATAGATTTGACAGGAACCGTAAAGCGAGAGTGAAGTAGTTCTTCAGACTCCGAGGTTGCTTGATCGGAGCAAAGGCTTTGGTCTTCCCCGTCGCGTCGCCAGATAACCCGTGAAACCGATGGAGAGCGATCCGACAAGGCCAGGTCAACATACAATCCGGTCCGTCTGAACACCAACTGTGCGCCGTCTCCAGCACGTTCTGCATAGAATCCACGACGAGGCGGAGGACCGGCTGTTTGTCCGCTTGCGGGAGTGCTGTGGCGGACCGGACCTGGTCCTTACGCAGACCTTTGACGCGGTCAGCGATCCCAGTCGTCTGCAACCACGGCACAACGGTGGACTGGTGCTCATCGAAGCCTTCAACGACGTTAGCCGCAGCGACAGCATCTTGTCGAGAGAGGCTAATGTCTTCGTGTTGACTGGCAAAGAATGTGCTTCGGGTGTCATTGCTCTCTCCGTCGTCACGCTCACGGGCCTCGTCAGTGGGGGTCGTGATGGTGACCTGAAAGTATCGTAGCCAGCCCTGCTGTCGGAAGAAGGTTTGACAAGCGATGTCGGTCGACCAGAGTTTGTTGGCTGTGTGAACCAGTTTCTGGGTAGCATGCCCGCCGCGCTTCTGCGCATTCACCCAACCATGTTCTCGCTGGCAGTGGTCCTGTATACCTTGACGGGTCCGACATATGTATCCACACAATAGACCATCTGGCTGGATAGAATCGCAGCGAAGACCATCTCGGTGCACAGGGAACCCTTCGACTGGCAAGTCGGAGGGATGCGGATAAACCACCTCGCTAGGCGATTGGGCGAGCTCTGAATGGCTGTGAACGAACGTGAGAAGCGTACGACGCTGCCCTGCTGTAAGATGCCGATGGTGGGCGCGAAGATGCGTACGGACGGCATGAGGACCAATACCAGTGTTACATGGAACGCGCTTGAGGACACGATGCCGCAACAGGACCTCGGAAATACGTACAACGTCGTCGTCGATTGTGTCAGCCATAGCTGCTATCTACAACTCTGCGAGCTAGCTACCATATTGCGTAGGTACACGCAGTGGTCTGCGCTGCTGAGGCCGCCCGCGCGGGGTTGGGCTTATTTGGACCTCGCTTCGTTGCACTCTAAGCGCCACCCGCCCCCTTTTTTACGTGACTGGAGTTATTGCCGCTTTGAGCTCTAGCGTTTGCAGCTGGCAGAGGCTAGTTACAGAAACGGTAGTTAGGCAACTCTAATCGATGGATGCATCTATGATGATGCGCAGCGCCCCGGTTTTATGGATACATTGCCGAACAGCAGAGAGAGTACTACCGCGCTGCGCTGCGTTCTTAAGAGACACTTCCAATGCAAGGCATAACCAACGAAGATAGTTGCCCTTTCCTCAGTAGGCTAGATCCCGAGTACTTTCGTCCTGCTGATTGCTAAGGGACATGCGCTGAGCTGGCAGCGCTTGATGACGTCGCGATGGACCTGCCCTTGCTGTGTCCGGACGAAAAGGGCCCTTGGCAGAAAAGACCCGTTGATGTCTCCGAGAGTACGCTTGTGGATTTGCCCCGCCACCTCTTGACTGCAACACATCCGGAGGAGGGGATGTGGACTGATTCGTTGGGCGACGAACAACAAAGTTGCTCTGAGAGTCACCTAATGATAACACTCTTTCCGCCTGCCAGCTGTGTGAAGATGCATGTCTTTCACTGTATCGCAGGACTTGCCGTACCCTGTGGCGTTGCACAGGTCAGTTGACAGAACGGTCGAATGCCAAGGGTAGACGACTCACGGCACACCCGAGCCATACCATTCCTCCAGCCTCTCAAGAGGGGAGGGAAACCGTAGCTCAGGCTCGTTGCCCAGCTTCGCACGAGCTAGCAACGAGCGAAGATATCGCAAACACGGTCCCGAGAAATCGGGCTTGTTTAGCTCTCTGCTAAGCAACTCGATGCCAGCTGGCCGCGTAGCGACCGCGAACAGTGGGATCAACTTCTTTATTGGAACGCGCACTGTCAACTGGTGGTAAGCTTGTCAAC
>NAJQ01000047.1:53520-64238 GCA_005059865.1 Friedmanniomyces simplex
CCATGGATGCCAGCCAAACGCCGGAACGAGCTTATGCTCCTTGCTGCCCGCCGCGTTAGCGTAGCTTCGTCGTCTGTGACGCGGCAATGATACCTTCGTTGCCAACCTACCTCCAGTCCGTCTCAGTGACATCTCGAGTGTCGTCTTCGGTGATGCCATACTTGCTGGCAGCATCTGCGACAAGCCCTTGATCTTGCGCTCTAGTCGCCATGACAGTCAGCACCCGCGCTCTCATGCTTGGTATGGCTTGTAGGCTCGCGAGGGTGTCGGTAGGGTGGCAATGGGCGTCGAACACGCCTAGGTGCCATGGCAGCGGCTGTGACTCTTGTTTCTGGGTCATTCCGACCAAAATTTGATACTGTTTCGCTACGGATCAAGTCCCCATCTTCTGCTGGTGGTGGGAGAGCGTGGTGTGATGTCTCTCCGTCACTCCCGAGTGACAGAGAGACTTCGGGACACCGGACAAGTCGGCAGGAAGCGGCCCGATCGAGCGGCTTTGCCCGAGAGTCTATCTCCTTCTTTCCTTGCCTCCTGAGGTGTGCTCTACCATCGACGCCCAATTCCTCCTCACATACGCCTCGTCAAACATAACGGGTGTTAGACGCGCAGCAGCACACGCAGATGTCCCCCATCAAGGCTCGCCGTAGCTTGTGGCCCTCCAGTAGCGAGCCCGCGGCGTCCAGCTAAGGCGCCCTTACCCGCGAACTCCAGCCAGGCGCTGGCACAGATACATCAGGCCTATACCGATAGCAGCACGGCCGAGTCTAACTGAAGCCGACCAGCAGCAGTGTCTTGGGGATGTTAAACCGCAGGGCTTAACCACAGCCAACCGAGCTGACTGCTGTCAGCCCTTAGGAAAGTCTTACGTGCGAGCAAAATCTCTTCTGTTCCACGACGCAACTTTCGAGCGTCACGAGATTTCTTCCAGAGTGTAAGCTTATATAGAGAATAGGTCTCCCCGCTGTTGTTTCGTTTGCCCCTTATATATCACAACCCTATTGCTCAACGGCCCAAACGGCCCACGACACGAATTTCCTTTGTTCGAGATTTCCTCTGTTTTCCCTAGGTCCATCATGATGCTCTATTCGTTGGGGCTCGATTCTCTGTTTCTCGCTACCTGTTTGTCTTCTCCGATACCCCAGCCAAGCCTCTCTTTCGACGGAATTACCACGCTGTCGTTAGCTGGTGAGTCATCCCTTTCGCACAAACGCCAAGTTGTGCGAGCACTGACCCAGAATCTGCAGACGCCCCTGTCTCTAGACTGGACGACAGCAACGCGAAACGTTCCCTCGCCAGTGCGTCTATCGGGGGTGAAAACTTCCCTGGCAAGTTTCCAACCACAGCTCGTATGTTATCGCATAAGCTGATCATGAGCACGTAGATCCTTCGGTGATTCAAACAGATGATGGTAAATGGTATGCGTTTGCTACACGAACCATTGGCTCCGCGATACACATCCAAGCAGCGCAGTCTTCGGACTATGAGACCTGGGAACTAGTTGTGAACGCGGATGGCAGCCAGTACGATGCTCTACCGAGCATGCCGGCTTGGGTCGGTGGTGGGCCATCCAGCACCTGGGCACCGGACGTCGTTCAGGTCGTAGGTATCCTCTCCTACTTTGTCGCTAGAATTTGTCGTTGACTTCTCAATAGGTGGACGGAAGCTACATCATGTATTACTCGGCCACTGCAGCGGCAAGCTCGACCCACCACTGCATTGGCGCGGCCACTGCCATCAGCGTGCTTGGCCCCTACACGCCCGTTGGCTCGGAGGCTATGTTCTGCCAGCTCGACCAAGGCGGTGCAATTGATGCCAGCGGTTTCATCGAAGACGGGCAACGATATGTCGTCTACAAAGTCGACGGAAACTCCATGGGCTACGGCGGAGCTTGCCGTAATGCAGTTGCACCATTCGTCAGCACGCCCATTGTTCTTCAACCCGTTGCTGCTGATGGCGTGACCTTTAACGGCGCCGCAACCACCCTTCTTGACAACGCCGGCGCTTCCGACCAGGGTGTAGTCGAAGCGCCAGCACTCACGAAGTCCGGGTCTACATATGTACTGTTCTTCTCGTCGAACTGCTTCTCGGACGGCCACTATACGCTCAGCTACGCCACTTCGACGTCCGTCACCGGACCTTACACCCGCGCCGCAAAACCACTGCTTCAAAGCGGGGATAACGAATTCACCTCGCCCGGTGGCGCCGACGTACACGTCGACGGTCAGCATATGGTGTTTCATGCGGCGCACAATGGCGGGAGAGCGATGTATCAGGCTGTCATCAGCGTCGTTGGGGATGTTGTCTCCGTTTGAAAGGATATGTTTGGGGCGAGCTCTGAATTGCGAATTAAGCAGGGTCTTGGTGGCTCTTGTAGTACATAAATCAATATTGGATACATGTAACGGAGATATTGCTCCTTTAGTGCAGCAATTGGTTTGTTGCGATTGAGCCGCAACCTGCCGCCGTCAACTCATCGCAAGGTCCCGCGGCCACCACGCCCATCCGTCACTTTCCGGATCACCTGTCCTTTACAGGCAGCAATAAATGCCGTAGTGTCTATCGGCAGTAGTCAAGGCAGGCGAGCAAGTGCGTTCGTGCGTTTATAGGGACGCGGCATTTACCGTCCCAGGAAAAACCGGCTCGGCTTCCAAATTACTCCAACACCATCGCACGCCACCGCCAGCCTTCAGCCTTCAGTCGTTTATCTTATGGGCTCAGGCTCTGGACCTCCAATATGTCTAGAATCTCGGAAGCTCTCCATCGACTGCGCTCCTCCGTCTGGGAAACACTCTGCTGGCCAGTGCCGACCATGCCGAGTGTTGTGTCAGCCGTGAGCGTTCCCGTACTCCTGCTTCTGAGTCTGCCGCTCGCTGCCTTTGCGGTCTTCACCACGTCAGTCGCCTTCTGGGTCCTGCTCTTCCGTGTCTCGCTGGTCTATGCCGAGCTTCTAGCAGCCCTGCTCCGATCATACATCGTACCCCCACCCAAGGAGTCAGTCACAGACGTTCGGTCGCCGAGTCCAGAAAAGGACCGCTCGCCAAGGTCTCGTCGAGCTTCTCAGAGCAGCTCCGGGAGCTCGGGGCTGCAGATGCGCACATTTGGCCCAAGCGACAGCTCAACCATCCTCGCCGGCCCCTTGCCACCGCGCGACTACGAGGGTGTAGGCGGGTGGCTTGCACAGGACGACGACGAGGATGACCCCTTGTGGATAGCTGGTGATAGCCATCCTGGGCCACCATCCCCAGTCGCTTCGTTGCAACGGCATCATTCGTACAGCCAGACGAGTCTCAGCCGTGGACACAGTGGGGTTTCTAGCCCGGAGCTGGTTCGGTCCCCGCTCGCTTTGCGTACAACTGGATGGTCGAGAGGTCCCGGCAGCGGGACGGCGAGTCCTGAGGGCTACTTTAGTACGCCACTGAAGCTGCTGGCGAGTGGCGGCGATCGTGCGTCAAAGGTGTCGTTCGAGGATCAGATCCCGAGCACGGTCGGCAGTACGGTCAGCTTGAGCAGCGTCAAGATCACGAGGCAAGACCTCTCGTAATATACGGAGCATCATAAATCTTGGAATGGAAGCATTTTGGAAATTTTGGAAATTTTGGAATCGTATAGTGGTCTATGAGCCGGTATGCCAGCTTGCAAAACGACGAACCGTCCTTGTTATGCCAGTCACGAGCTTCACTCGCGATGAAAACAAGCTGCACCAAAAGGACCTTTATGCGCCAACTCCTACCGGTACAAGATCTCGCCAAGGAAGAGCCTCCAACTGTCCCGCCTGAACTTCATTGACTCGCTGGCCGTCAGGTCACCTGTACCAACCCGCACCGCCATCGGTTCCACCAAGATCCATCGGCGGGCTCCATCCTACGCCGTGGCCACGTCGACCTCTGCCTCCGGTAGTGCGGTACCCGCGAGCAGTATTCGGGTTGTACCCGCCTCCGTACGCATGGAGATCCATGTCGTACCTCCTTCGACTCACATGCTGGGTCCGACGAGCCCGCTCGCCGGCACGGTAGGGGTTGTTCTGGGAGCGAGACCGAGCGGGGACGTAACGGGGGGAGTATGTGTTGCCACCTGAGGCATAAGGGCAGTCGTCGCGGACGCGAGAGGTTGAGGACGGGTAACAGCCCATGGTTCTTACCAGGTTTAAGATCTGTACTTGTGCTGTGTGGGTTTCTGGAGGGTCTCAGGAGCGGACCTGCGGATCGCTTGAGTGCTGGTGTATGTTGTCGGACTACTGCTCGAGCGAAGAGAGTTGCTGTCTTGTAAAGGATGTTGAGGACGTATTGTTGGATCACCGCCCGCATTGAGTTGCTCAACTTTGGATCTGACACAAAGGCATTGGAAGGCGTCTCACTGACAATGCATTGTTCTCGCTTTGTCTTCCACGTGTGGCCACGAGCATCAAGCGAGACAAAGCTAGTACGAGACAGTGTCTGAAGGCCATACCAGATATCCAGCGACGCAGCATGCTGTGCAGGAGCGATAAGAGAACCTTCTGTTGTAGTCGTGAATGTGTATACGGCGATCCGGACAGCATGTTCGCCGTCATTAGCGAAGCCATCGGCTGCAGACGGTTGTGGTACCACCTGGACTTGACAAATACTGTATACCAGCCGATGCTGCTGACCTTCCTGAAGACAAGCTAGAGTTTCCTTCACCCTGCTGAATGTCTGAAACACAATAGGTGCTGTTTCCCAAGGCCAGAACAGCAGCTTATTTCGTAGACTAGTATATAGGTTTAGCTTGATAGCTAACGTATACTACTTGACCTGAAGAGTATCCCACCCACGGCTACTAGCCCGGCGCCGCTTCTGAGACTTCTCCCATGAGGGCACACAGCCAACCAGCCAACCGGTCAAGATATGTTATCGCTTCAAGTTCCGAGGCGTTCAGACATCGGACTTCACGTGAATAAGAAGCTTATCTCCGCCGTATATGAGCATTGGAGAAGTCAAGACTTCACTCCTTTCTCGTCTTGCTCACGAAGCATAGAACCTTCCCACTCGATTACACCCTTTCACCGCAGTAGCCGCGATGTCTTCCGACCTCGAGATCAATATGCGTGCGACAGCCGAAGGCTTCGTCCACTCCTTCGACGGACGATGGACTCCAGGCGCCACTATGTCCTACCGAGCACCGGAGTGTGAGCACGCCATGCTTCCCTCTACATTGGGACTGGGCACAAATAAGAAGAACAACGACGAGTGGACCGCCCACTTCAAGCGGCTCGATGGAATCGTCACGGACGCCAAGGTGAGCTTACGCTTTCTCCCAAGCCTAACAGTGGTGCCACGGCAAGCATGGAGAGCCGACTGGCAGCATGCTAAGAGAGTACCTCTGGTGGTAGACGACGGTTCATGAATATCTGGCTGTGCCAAGCGAGCGCCGAGCGGTGTGTCGGACTTCGCTCGATGCTGATACTCCGGTGGGGCGGTACCGAAACGACTATGTCTGGTTCTTCACTTTCGATGAAACTGGGAAGAAAATCGTTAGCATCACCGAGTTCCTGGACAGTAAGGCGGGCGCGGAGTTACTTGGAAAGTTGGGCGAGGCTGGACTGCTGCAGAAACATTAGTCCTGACGATACGGAGGAAATCATCGACAAGTATTAAGGACTCTTCAACGCGCGGGGCAAGATCGGTACTGTCTTCTGTCTACAGCTCACGAGAAAAACCTGTTCCCCGGTCGCGGCAGCCCCAAATGCTCCCTTAACGTCGTCCCCTCGTATTCTTTCCGGAATAATCCTCGTCGCTGTAATTCTGGCACCAATCGCCGCGTAACATCATCCAGTCCCATCGGAAGATATGGCATTATTACGGTAAACCCGTCACACGCGCCCTCCTCTAACCACGTTGCCATTTCCTCCGAAATCGCCTCGGGTGTACCCACGAATGCAAGACCGGCATATCCTCCGTACCGCTGAGCGAGCTGCCGAACGGTCAGTTGCTCCTCTTCCGCCAGCCTGAGGACGCTGGCTCGAGCGGTGTGACTCGCGTTCGTGGGCGGCAGGTCTATGGGTAATGGAGCATCAGGGTCGAAGCCCGATGCATCGGTGCCTAGGGCGATTGAGAGCGATGAAATAGCGCTGTCATAGTGCACAAGGCTGTCCAGCTTCAAGCGCTTGGCCTGCGCGTCTTCTGCCGAGTCGCCGATGATGATCATTCCGGCTGGGAGGATTCTGATGTGATCCCGGTTGCGGCCGGCCGCAGCTGCACGTCCTTTGATATCGGCATACAGCTCCTTGGCCGATTTGAGGTCTTTGGGGGAGCAGAACACCATCTCCGCCGTCTCTGCCGCCAATTGTCTTCCCGGCTCCGATTGTCCAGCTTGGACAATCACTGGCCAGCCTTGTACAGGTCGCGCAATGTTCAGTGGACCGCGGACTTTGAGCTCGTCGCCGCTGTGATTTAGGACGTGCATCTTGTCCGGGTCGAGGTACGTGCCAGATTCTTGGTCGCGGACAAAGGCATCGTCGGCGAAAGAATCCCATAGGCCAGTCACAACGTCGTAGAACTCGCGAGCTCGTTTGTAGCGATCATTGTGCTGCATGTGCTCCTCCTGGCCGAAGTTCTTGGACGACTCCGGATTGCCCGTAGTGACGATATTCCACGCGGCCCTGCCGTTGCTGAGATGGTCGAGCGAAGCAAAGCGACGAGCGATGTGGTACGGCTCGTCGTAAGTAGTCGACGCCGTAGCCGCCAGTCCGATCCTCTCCGTGACCTGCGACAGTGCAGACAATAACGTGAACGGTTCGAAAGATGTCGTGGTATGACTTCGTTTCAGTGCCTCGGTAGGCATATTGAGCACCGCCAGGTGGTCCGCCATAAAGAAGGCATCGAACTTGGCCGCCTCCAGCTTCTGGATGAAGGACTTGAGGTGAGCGAGGTTGAAGTTGGCGTCCGGATACGAGCCTGGATATCGCCATGCGCCGGTATGCAAGCTCACCGGCCGCATGAACGCTGTGAGATGGAGTTGCCTGGATGCCGGCATCTCCCACCCTCTCGCTGTTGACCAGTCGTAGTCTCCGTGAGCAGACATTGGAGTCGACATGTTACCGCCATGATCGAGATGGAAGGTGTTGTGGTGGGAGCGATGATTACAAACTACATGTACTAGAAAAGCACACCATCGTCAGAAGGGACCCCGAGGCCGGCTTGTGGCGCAGATGGAAGAAGATGTGGGGTCAGCTCATCATTCTGTACAGGACAATTACATGCACATTAGTGCGACGGCCGAGACAGCATTGATGAATGATCGCGGTCCGAATTGCCTGTGTCGCCTGTCACCCGGAGCGAGGAAGACCTTGGTCACGCTTCCTTGAGGTCGTCCACTCAAATGGGACAATGGATGAACCAAACCATCCATTTTAAATGTGTGCAAACTGCCCCAAATACACGGAGTCGCAACACCGCTGTTATACCAAAGTGTTCCTAAACGAGGGAGAACGTCTTACACTAGAATCGAATCGCGGTAGGCAGATTCCCTGGCGGGGACAGGAGAATTTACTACTTCTTCGCCATAACCACCCTGAAGGCCGACAGCTCGACATCCTTAACAACGCCGCCATCCTTCCAGAACACCACTTCCGTCAGCGGCTTGCCCCCGTAGCTGATAGGATCAAAATTGGCCACGCAATAGTCATTCCAGATGTCACTGGTGGTGTTCGTCTCGGCCGGCGTGTCCAGAACATTGATGAAACGCCACACTTCGCCGACCTGTTGGCTCTTGTAGCGGGTCTCGAACGTAGGAATGAGCTGGTAGTAGATGTCGCTTCCCTGTCCGGCTTGGATCGCGACGAATTCCGTCAGCGGGACAAGGACGTCCGTGCCGTTCGAGATCCAGCTTGTAACGTGCAAAGATTGACTCGGTGTTTGAGCCAGTATGATGCTGGAGTTAAGGTTCGTTGCCGCGTAGTTGCCAGCGTAGCTTTGCTTTAGGTCGTTCTGAGCGAGTGCTTGGACTGCTTGGATCAGCGGTGTGTTGATCACACCAAGGAGTGGGTCGAGTCCTCCGAGATCTCCCGCGAGCAGGATACTGACGACCAGGTTGTAGTCGGGTATTACCAAGCTGTAGCTGTAGTATCCGTCCAACCCGCCGCCCTTGGTCAGAATGGTGACGGGACGGTTGGTCTCGGTCAAGATGGCGGTCGTGCGGAAAATCTCCCAGGGCGCACCGAAGAAGTTGTGGGACCCAGTGGAGTAGGTTAAAGGACTGAACCAATTGATTGTAGGGCTGATGTTGTTGTAGTTGTTGAGAATGTATCGGAGGAAGCGGGTCATATCGTTCGATGAGCTGTAGATACCCCCCGCGCTGTGCCAAGTTAGTCAACTGGTTGAGCCAATTTGGATCAATTCGGTTGAGACCTACGCATTGCCGACGCCAAGATTGGCTCCCCATTGATTCTCGCCGGCTGGAATGGCGCCCGTCGTGCGACTCGGGGCGACGAATGTGGTGGCGTTGAGTCCTAGGGGTTTGAGGATGTTGCAAGTCACATATTCTTCGTATGCCTTACCAGTGACATTTTCGATGGCAAGACCCAAGAGATCGTAGCCGGCGTTGCTGTACGAAGACTGTTGGTGGGGCGGAAACACGGGAAGAGACGTGGCGAGGTTGTCGAGGAGTCCTGTGGTATATAAATCAGCTCGACGCTAAAGAGATGTGCATGAAGGGATCGAGGCCTTGCTCACCGGCCGGAGTGCATATCAGCGTGGAGTTCAGTTCGCATGCTGGCAAAGATTCTGCCGTTGCATCCGACACAGGCGGTAGTCCGAGCGCAGAGGCACCGCCGACGGCCAGCAAATCTTCCTGAGCATCTATATTCAGTCAGCAGTCCGCGCAAAGCCAAATCTCCTCTTGCCTCTGGAGGCCACATGTAAATCACGTACAATTGTCTTGCAGACCGCCGAACTGGCTCATCAGCGACCTGACCGAGATCCGGTTCCATTCGATCTGGCTGTGTCCCGAGGAGGCGAGATCCGGTACGTACTGCGTGATCGGGCTGTCGAGGTTGATCTTGCCTTGCGCATGTTGCTGAAGGATGGCCATCGCGGTGAAGATTTTGGTGTTGCTCGCTATGCGATAGACGGAAGAGCCATCAATCTCGGCCGTGCCATTGCCGGTCGTGTTTGCCGTGTGATACACCGACCAGATTGTATTCTCGGCGGAGCTGACTTGGATCGAGCAGGAAGATGTGGCGAACGATGAGCTCGAGAAGTATGTTTTGAGGACTGATTCGACGCTCGCGAATGTCGAATTGAGGCGTCCTTCATCTAAGCGAGGAGGTAGGAAGGCGACCGGAGGCTCGCATGACCCGGTGGCATACTGAGCGAGGGTAAGGAGTGCGATTAAGCGCATGTGCAGGGCGCTGGCATAGCGGCTGAAGGATAGCATCGTGACGAGTGAAGTGTGTTTTTGTTTGTGAGGACGATTTGGAAACGTTTAGACTTGCCATTCGGTTCACTTATACGGCGTATCGAAAGATGCTGCCTAGCCATCTGTTCGGGCTGCTGGCCTGCACGACTTCAGCACACGTACCGACAAGGCGCAAGCAGTTCACGAGCTGCTCCGAGCTTGCTAGAGACACGCTGTCAGCGTTGTCCTGGTGGAAACTTGGGGACTCATCAACGTTTAGTCAGGGGTGATCTGTATTCGCGGGCATCTGAGCCTACTCAAGCACGTTTCATCCGCGTTTACCATCGGCGGCGCAAGTAGCCCAGGTACAAGCGCGGTGCTTATTCATCTTATCCAATGCCGCCGCCCGGTCTCGCGTCCATGCACAGTGTACTCTGTCCATGTCGCTGACGTCGGAGCTTCGAGGAACATGCCAAGGATAGCAAGGTGGATCGTCTGACACCTGTTAGAGACTGCGGTCGTCGTGCCGCCCTGCAGCGTCTTCGTCCTTCTCGTGCGGTGGGTATGCTCAGAGGACCTATGTTTCTCACAGGCAGCCATCTGCCGCAGTATGCGAAAGCGAGCTATAGCTTGGTAACAGAGGGAAGTCCACGACTGGTGTTGTTGTCAGAGGAGGCTGAGGTTCTGGAGGTGCATCTTGGCAATTTCGGTCCGGGTACGAGCCGCGTGTTCGGGACGTCCCGCAATATTTCCATCGTCCGTGAACGCGCTAAACCGTAGTCACAACTTCACAACACAGCCCCGACACAACTCAGTTCCAGCAACAAGGCGAAGTCCTTCAGGAGTCGGATGCCCAAACTACCACGAAGCGTGGCACCTGTGGGTGGCGTGCGAGGCACTCTGCGTCGCACTCGCACCGCGCTCACGTAAACACGACGTTGCGAACGCCCGCTACCACTACTTCCCCCAACGGCACTATACCAGATGCTACTGCTCATCCACCAGAGTATACACGGCAAACTGGAGTCCACCGTTCAAGCCGTAGACTTCTCCCCTGTGTGAGTACCCTCCATGGTCACAACACCTCCCTTCGCCTCCTCATCAGCAAGGCTTTTGCCAATCCCACCGCCGTGCACCAGACCCACGTGTTCCAGCTTCAGCTCCTGGAAGCGTTTCTCCGTTTCCCATACGAACGGAGACGGAGAAGCGAAAAGCAAGTCTATCTCTTCGAGCGTGCGGCAGGCGACCTCCGGGTAGAAGCAGTAGACGATGCCAACGGCGAAAAGGTTGAAGACGGCATGGATGTAGAAGGCGTTAGGTCCGAGGGCGCCGAACATGTTAGGTGCCGCGAGAGAGACGGTTCCGCA
>NAJQ01000047.1:64248-75977 GCA_005059865.1 Friedmanniomyces simplex
GCTCCGATTGTCCAGCTTGGACAATCACTGGCCAGCCTTGTACGGGTCGCCCAATGTTCAGTGGACCGCGGACTTTGAGCTCGTCGCCGCTGTGATTTAGAACGTGCATCTTGTCCGGGTCGAGGTACGTGCCAGATTCTTGGTCGCGGACAAAGGCATCGTCGGCGAAAGAATCCCACAGGCCAGTCACAACGTCGTAGAACTCGCGAGCTCGTTTGTAGCGATCATTGTGCTGCATGTGCTCATCCTGGCCGAAGTTCTTGGACGACTCCGGATTGCCCGTAGTGACGATATTCCACGCGGCCCTGCCGTTGCTGAGATGGTCGAGCGAAGCAAAGCGACGAGCGATGTGGTACGGCTCGTCGTAAGTTGTCGACGCCGTAGCCGCCAGTCCGATCCTCTCCGTGACCTGCGATAGTGCAGACAATAACGTGAACGGTTCGAAAGATGTCGTGGTGTGACTTCGTTTCAGTGCCTCGGTAGGCATGTTGAGCACGGCCAGGTGGTCCGCCATAAAGAAGGCATCGAACTTGGCCGCCTCCAGCTTCTGGATGAAGGACTTGAGGTGAGCGAGGTTGAAGTTGGCGTCCGGATACGAGCCTGGATATCGCCAAGCGCCGGTATGCAAACTCACTGGCCGCATGAACGCCGTGAGATGGAGTTGCTTGGATGTCGGCATCTCCCACCCTCTCGCTGTTGACCAGTCGTAGTCTCCGGGAGCAGACATTGGAGCCGACATGTTACCGCCATAATCGAGATGGAAGGTGTTGTGGTGGGAGCGATGATTACAAACTACATGGACTAGAAAAGCACACCATCGTCAGACGGGACCCCGAGGCCGGCTTGTGGCGCAGATGGTAGAAGATGTGGCGTCAGCTCATCATTCTGTACAGGACAATTACATGCACATCAGTGCGACGGCTGAGACCGCATTGATGAATGATCGCGGTCCGAATCGCCTGTGATGCCTGTCACCCGGAGCGAGGAAGACCTTGGTCACGCTTCCTTGAGGTCGTCCTCTCAAATGGGACAATGAACGAACCAAACCATCCATTTTAGATGTGTGCAGACTGCCCCAAATACACGGAGTCGCAAACGCCGCTTTTATATCAAAGTGTTCGTAAACGAGGGAGAACTTCTTACATCAGAATCGAATCGCGGTAGGCAGATTCCCTGGCGGAGACAGGAGAATTCACTACTTCTTCGCCATAACCACCCTGAAGGCCGACAGCTTGACATCCTTAACAACGCCGCCTTCCTTCCAGAACACCACTTCCGTCAGCAGCTTGCCCCCGTAGCTGATAGCATCAACATTGGCCACGCAATAGTCATTCCAGATGTCACTGTTGGTGTTCGTCTCGGCCGGCGTGTCCAGAACATTGATGAAACGTCACACTTCGCCGACCTGTTGGCTCTTGTAGCGGGTCTGGAACGTAGGAATGAGCTGGTAGTAGATGTCGCTTCCCTGTCCGGCTTGGACCGCGACGAATTCGGTCAGCAGGACAAGGACGTCCGTGCCGTTCGAGATTCAGCTTGTAACGTGCAAAGATTGACTCGGTGTTTGAGCCATTATGATGCTGGAGTTAAGGTTCGTTGCCGCGTAGTTGCCAGCGTAGCTTTGCTTTAGGTCGTTCTGAGCGAGTGCTTCGACTGCCTGGATCAGCGGTGTGTTGATCACGCCAAGGAGTGGGTCGAGTCCTCCGAGATCTCCCGCGAGCAGGATGCTGACGACCAGTTCGTAGTCGGGCATCACCAAGCTGTAGCTGTAGTATCCGTCCAACCCGCCGCCCTTGGTCAGGATGGTGACAGGACGGTTGGTATCGGTCAAGATGGGGGTCGTGCGGAAAATCTCCCAGGGCGCACCGAAGAAGTTGTGGGACCCAGTGGAGTAGGTCAAAGGACTGAACCAATTGATTGTGGGGCTGATGTTGTTGTAGTTGTTGAGAATGTATCGGAGGAACGGGGTCATATCGTTCGATGAGCTGTAGATACCACCAGCGCTGTGCCAAGTCAGTCAACTGGTTGAGCCAATTTGGATCAAGTTGTTTGACACCTACGCATTGCCGACGCCAAGATTGGCTCCCCATTGATTCTCGCCGGCTGGAATGGCGCCCGTGGTGCGACTCGGGGCGACGAACGTAGTGGCGTTCAGTCCCAGGGGTTTGAGGATGTTGCAAGTCACATACTCCTCGTATGCCGTACTAGTGACATTTTCGATGGCAAGACCCAAGAGATCGTAGCCGGCGTTGCTGTACGAAGACTGTTGTTGGGGCGGAACATGGGAAGAGACGTGGCGAGGTTGTCGAGGAGTCCTGTGATACATAAATCAGCTCGACGCTAAATGGATGTACATGAAGGGATCGAGGCCTTGCTCACCGGCCGGAGTGCATATCAGCGTGGAGCTCAGTTCGCATGCTGGCAAAGATTCTGCCGTTGCAACCGACACAGGCGGTAGTCCGACGGCAGAGGCACCGCCGACGGCCAGTAAATCTTCCTGAGCATCTATATTGAGTCAGCAATCCGCGCAAAGCCAAACCACCTCTTGCTTCTGGAGGCCACATGTAAATCACGCACAATTGTCTTGCAGACCGCCGAACTGGCTCATCAGCGACCTGACTGAGATCCGGTTCCATTCGATCTGGCTGTGTCCCGAGGAGGTGAGATCCGGTACGTACTGCGTGATGGGACTGCCGAGGTCGATCTTGCCTTGCGCATGTTGCTGAAGGATGGCCATCGCGGTGAAGATTTTGGTGTTGCTCGCTATGCGATAGACGGAAGAGCCATCAATATCGGCCGTGCCATTGCCGGTCGTGTTTGCCGTGTGATACACCGACCAGATTGTATTCTCGGCGGAGCTGACTCGGATCGAGCAGGAAGATGTGGCGAACGATGAGCTCGAGAAGTATGTTTTGAGGACTGATTCGACGCTCGCGAATGTCGAATTGAGGCGTCCTTCATTCAAGCGAGGAGGTAGGAAGGCGACCGGAGGCTTGCATGACCCGGCGACATACTGAGCGAGGGTAAGGAGTGCGAGTAAGCGCATGTGCAGGGCGCTGGCGTAGCGGCTGAAGGATAGAGTGAAGTGTGTTCGTTTGTGAGGATGAGTTGGAAACGTTTAGACTTGCCATTCGGTTCCTTTATACGGAATATCGAAAGGTGCTGCTTAGCCATCTGTCCGGGCTGCTGGCCTGCACGACTTCAGCACACGTACCGACGGGGCGCAAGCAGTTCACGAGCTGCTCCAAGCTTGCTAGAGACACGCTGTTAGCGGTGTCCTGGTTGAAATCTGGGGACTCATCAATGTTTAGTCTGGGGTGATCTGTATTCGCAGGTATCTAAGCCTACTCAAGAGCGTTTCATCCGCGTTTACCATCGGCGGCGCAAGTAACCCAGGTACCAGCGCGGTGCTTTTTCATCTTATCCAATGCCCCCGACACGATTCAGTTCCAGTGACAAGGCGAAGTCCTTCAGGAGTCGGATGCCCAAACTACCACGAAGCGTGGCACCTGTGGGTGACTTGCGAGGCACTCTGCGTGGCACCTGTGGGTGACTTGCGAGGCACTCTGCGTCGCACTCGCACCGCGCTCACGTAAATACAACGTTGCGAACGCCCGCTACCACTACTTCCCCCAACGGCATTATAGCGGATGCTACTGCTCATCCAGAGTACACGGCAAGCTGGAGTTCACCGTTCAAGCCGTAGACTTCGCCCTTGTGTGAGTACCCTCCATAGTCACAACACCTCCCTTCGCCTCCTCATCAGCAAGGCTTTTGCCAATCCCACCGCCGTGCACCAGACCCACGTGTTCCAGCTTCAGCTCCTGGAAGCGTTTCTCCGTTTCCCATACGAACGGGGACGGAGAAGCGAAAAGCAAGTCTATCTCTTCGAGCGTGCGGCAGGCGACCTCCGGGTAGAAGCAGTAGACGATGCCAACGGCGAAAAGGTTGAAGACGGCATGGATGTAGAAGGCGTTTGGTCCGAGGGCGCCGAACATGTTAGGTGCCGCGAGAGAGACGGTTCCGCAGCCGATGCTCCAGCCTGGAAAGAGAGAAAGTCCGATCAGCTAAGATATCAGCCCGCTGTAGTTGCCCTCAACATACCGACGATTCCAAAGGCATTGCCCTTCGCTCGAATGACAAGAGGAAAGATCTCCGTAGGCTGAACCAATCAGTACATGCCAAATGCATGATCGATGGAGAACTCACATAGACCCACGGCACGCTCAACCAAGTCGCGGCAAAGACGAAGTCGTAGATGAAGATGAACGAGCCGGCTGCAGCGCCAATCGACGCGCTGTTCTTGTCCGCAGCCACCTTCGACAGAGCTCCCAGAAGGAAGAAACAGAGACTTTGCCCAACGCCGCCAGTCATCAAGACTTTCCGTCTCCCGAATCTACCTTTTATCAGCAATGCCTTCCAGTGGTCGACTCGCTAATTTGTAGACTCACCGGTCGATGGTAAAGATCGCAAGGATGCAGCACACCATGGTCACCATATTCTGGATGCCCGTGAGCAAGTCCGACTTGTGTGCACTGAAGCCTGCTGTCCTGAACAGCGTTGGCGCATACACCACTACACTGGTCACTCCTGTCCAAGCCTGCATCACCTGCAGCCATGCAGCCAGGAACGTCCGGCGGCCAAGATGCAGATCGCCGCTCTTGTGACCCGTGACCATGTGCCAGTAGGTGAATGCCTCGTATTTCGATTCGAGCTCCACGGCAGCGATAATCTCCTCGTACTCGGTAACGACGAGCGGATCGTTGATGTCGCCCTGAGCGCGGAAGTTGGCGAGGGTTTGTCGTCCACGCGAGCGCTTGCCGTTTCCGATATCGTAGCGAGGACTCTCCGGCATGAACGATATTATGGTCATAAGCGCGACAAGGAAGATCATCTGGAAGGCCAGGGGAAACCTGCGCATTCAGTCGTTAGTCATTGAACGGTGTTACCGAACGAGCCACTTCTACCCACCTCCACCGCACCTGCGTCTTTCCGCCGTCCCGGAAGCTGAGAAGGTACTCCAGCCAGTACGACGCCGAGATGCCGGAGAAATTGACGACCATTTGGAACGCCATGACCATCCCGCGCGCATCGTGCCCGACGAGCTCGGAACCCCAGACTGGTATCACTGCGGCGATGCCTCCTGTACCGATCCCAGCAATGATCCGGGCACATATCATCCAGGCCGCATTTTGGGCGGCTGCTTGCAACGACTGGCCCAGCAGCCCAAAGAAGCCGGCGCAGACAACGGCGTAGTTCCGTCCGATCCTGTCGGAAAGGGCACCGCCGGCGAGAGCGCCAATGATAGTTCCTAGGTAGTAGACGGCGACGATACCTCCTTCTTTCTCGGTTTTGGTAACGGTTCCTGTGGTGCCATCGCCGAGATCCATGAGGTCGATGTAGGACGGCGAGATGTTGACGCCCGACATGACGCCCTGATCGTAGCCTTCGAAGAATATGCCCAACCCTCCGACCAGGCAGACGGCCGCCACTGCGTACTTTCCATAGAACGGCATGTCTGTTTGTTTTTGTTACACTGAATATGTGCAGGAGTATGAGATGGCTGAAAACCACGAAGTCAAAGCCACATGGCAAAGTGCTTACCCAGTCCTGAAGACATGCACCCAACGAACAGCGTCATGCCCGACCTCGCTCGGAAGCAGTGCCGATTGAATCCATCCTGGGCGCGGGATGGGCAACGGAACACCTCTTGGGGAAAAAAGGGAATCTTGAAAGGGTAGCGATCATCTACCATCCGCGCAATATATGCATGACTCGCACCCCATGGGCGAACGCTGGCCGTCTGCGGGGAAGCTTCAGGTTGGTTGAACGTGAACCTCACCTGCCTCTTTGGGGCATCCGGTGAAAAGAACGTCGGCCCAGTGTTTCCATACCATCCCCACAACTGCTGACGGGGGCTTGGCCGAACGTACAACAGCAACCGCACGGTGCTTCACCGCTTTATTCCCCACTTCGAGGCCAATCGCTGCCAGGCTCTCCTGGTCCACACCTACTGCCATAGAAAGGCCACTTTAGTATGCGTGCCTTCTCTTCTTGAGATTGAATGCGGCGGAAGTCTTGTTGGGAGTTGCTACCCGCTGACGGGGCCTCCGACGAAGTTAGGACAGCACCGCGTTGTGGCGACGGCGCCAGTCATGGGAAACCGCCCAGGCCCGCCGCTTTTCACTATTTCGACCACTGCAACGGAATCTGGGAAGCATGGAGGCGTGCAATCTGACGGGCGCCATGAGCTCGATGTAGCCGGAGGATCCAGACTACTGTGTTTCGTGTTCTGCTGCAATATCCCGCTTGCGTGCGAGCCACTGTTGGCGCACGAATTCCATGTCGTCGTGCAGGGTCTTGCAGACCTGGGCTCGACTTTGGTAGCGGCGTTTGATTTCGGTTAGGTGGAGTAGCTCGCTGTCCTCGGTGCAGAGGACTAGGATCTTCTGACGGAGCTGCGGTGGAAGATGGATCAGCGGTGACCTGCGGTTGTTATGCGAGGTCCGCTTGCGGTGGTCTGAGGATGGTTTATGGCCACCAGCGCCCAGAGCAAGACCTTCACGTTGATGTGGACGTCGACGTGATGCGGCGAAAGACTCGCGCTCATGTGGCAGAGCCGGACGTGTTATGTAGGCGTTTTCACCTGAACTGTCTTCGCACCTGAATTCTCGCTCTGTGATCATGAGTAGACGCTCACCTGCGGTGCAAGGGCAGACGAGGGCAGGGTAGACCTACGAGTCGTCCAGACCATCCAGGTGTACCAGCAACCGGCCCGGGAATGCTGGCCTTTCCAAGAGTATCTGCGAGGCACCGTGACTCAAATCAGTCATACCAAGCAATGACGCCGGCTCAGCTTGCTGGGACTGGACTCAGTAAACGCATTGAATTCTCTTTCCATACTCGCTATTAGGGTATCAAGCAAGCTCTCCGCATCCAGCCGTAACACATATCTCAACCTTTCGGCAGATACGCGCGACGTGTTCATCACCCCTGCCTCGCACAGCTCACCTCGCCGATCGCTCATCACTGTAATACCCATCGCTATCGTCGTCTCGCCTGTTCCTCCTCTCTGGCCCTCGTGCTTCCCGTCTCGGCCTGAATTCATCCACACCGTTTTTGTCCGACGGGCCCACTCTTCCTCCTCGCCCACCTCCGCCGCCGTAACTCGAATCCGGGCTGCCCACATAATCACTATCACCTCTGCGCTTTCCTCCAGCCTCCTTCTTCTGCTGCCGCTTGTCGATCTGCTTCTCCCCGGCCTTTGCCGCGAGAGCACCCAGTACGGCTCCACCCACCGTGCCTAATATTCCTTTGTCGGCTTGGTCGCCCAGGAAAGCCCCAGCGGCTCCACCAAGAAGTGTAGCACCCAGACCACGCTCGGAGTCGGACTGCCCGAGGAAGTCCTTACCAGTTTTGTTGGTGGTGGTGGTGGTGGTGGGAGAGCGGTGTTCGCGCAAGCGATAGTCGTCCTCGCTCGGGCTACGACGAGGGGGCGGCCGGTCGTGGTTACGGCGATCCCGGTCGCGTTCCCGTTCCCGTTCGCGGTCGTAGTCGTCGTAGTCGCCCTCATACCGCGACGGCCGATTGCGACGGCGATCGTCACGGTCGTCGAAGCGCGAGCGGCCTCCATCGTCATACCGTCTCTCCCGATCATCGTACCGTCGGTCGCTTTCTGCGGTCGAGGATGGTGGCGGCGGCGGACGCCGTCTCTGGCGATCATCGTATTGCTGCTGTGCTCCGGGCGGGCCATATGCATCGTTGTACTGCGCCCATGCTTTCTCTTCATCGTACGGCGCTACAGCCTGGGGGTTGTCATCGACGCTTCCACGCTCGTTCGCTCTTTCCTCTTCGTACCCACCGCGCGAGTCCGTGTAGTCCGAGCGTGGCGGCGGAGCAAAGTGGTTCGGGTCGTATGCTTGTGGGCCAGAGGGCGCGCTGGGCGGGATTGGGTAGCCATCGCGATTGTACTCTCGCTGCGCTCTGCTGGCGTTGATAGGGTCGTCGCTTCCGTTCCCGACTCCATTATTTCCGCCTATCTTGGGGTCGGGATGGCGGAAGGCGGACTGCTGTGGGTACGACATCCTCTCCGCTCGCTGAAGTTTGTCGCGGAAGGGCATGAGGGGTCAGCTATACCAGCAAGGTTTTGGTGGGGGCGCATCGATAAACAAGGCAGGAAGGTCGTACGGCATGGTGGACCGACGTCATGCAAAAAGTACACATGCATGTTCACTGCGTGTGCATGTGCATGTGCCCGGGGCCCCGGGCATGTGCTCAAGGTCGAGTGTGTGATCGACGGTGCAGCAAACTACGCCCATTGGGACGGCTTCATCTCCATAACACTGGACCTCTACAACAACGTGTCCTGGGGTACACCATCCGGAAGCAGTAGTAGTAGTGCCTTCCATCCCGACGCCATGCATGCGCCCTCGACACGCAGGTCCGCGGGAAGGAGAGATCAGGAGACCATAAGGACATTGGTGGCGTGACCGAGAGCTCGTCGACCACTTGTATACGCTCCGCCTCGCAACCATGCACAAGCAAGTGAGTGCTATCGTACGGGCTCGACCGATGCCCTTCCGATCCACTGGGAACATTTAGCCGATGACTGCTTGGCGTGGACTCTGCTCTTCTACCTGTTATGGCTCAACCCGCGGGTGCCTACTACGAGTACCAGCCGTTGGACCACCGACACATCCGGCTGATTCGGATACACCGCGCTGGTAGACACGGGGCGTTTGGGGCGATCGTTGTCGACATCCTGCAACAAAGCTTGGACGATGCTGACTTCGATGCTCTGTCCTACACCTGGGGTCCGCCCACGCTCGAGGAGCAGGATGAGGCGGCTGAGCAGGTCTTCTCCACCGTGGAGCGCTGCTATCCAGTACTATGCAACGGACGCGTTGTGCGCATTACCCGGTCTCTCAGAGACGTGCTACGCAGAATGCGCGGGCTGGAGGAGCCAGAGGCTGCCAGATATTTCGCCGCAGAGGCGGAGACGCACAGAAAGTCCGCGTACACGTAGGCAGACGGCATCTGCATCAACCAGGATGATCTTCCGGAGCGGGCACGGCAGGTGGCCATCATGGGCGAGTTGTACCGCAAAGCGAAGATTGTTTTCGCTTGCGTGGGCGGCGAAGGTACAGAAGGCAGGAACGCTCTAGAGCTGTCTCTTACGCTAGCTCGCCTAGACCAGAGGCTCCAAGCACAGGGGCACTACACGTTTGAAGGACTGGGCGTGTATCAACAAAAGCACTTGGCGAGTATCCACGATCCGGCGTACTTCGCCCCGGTCAAAAGCTCTGTTCCAACACCAGAACAGTGGCGGGATTGGGCACTCTTCCTCACCCACCGTGGTTCCAGAGGACATGGGTGATCCAAGAAGCTTTACTGTCGGGCGGAGTCAACACTTACATCATGTGCGGCACCATGATGTCCCAAATGATCGGGCTTTTGCAAAGCCTTCGGCTTGTGGTCGCTTTGAAGCGGGCACTGCCTATTACAGGGATCATTTCGGGCTTTGAGAGCAATGCTCGCTTCAAACGCTCATTGAATGCAGTCTACGCGTGGCTTACGAGGACTCATCCATACTTCTGGATCTGGCGGGCTTGGAACGAGTCCGGGAGCTTGTCCTTCTCCGCGGCGCGTCGACGGGTGTTACCTCGCACGTACTGCTACGACCCGCGCGACAATATCTATGCTACTCTTGGCTATGTGACTGAGTGGCGCTCAGTCGGCCACAAGGGTACGGCGATACCTATCGACTACAGCCTGAGCGTCTCCGAAGTCTTTATGCAGGCAACACATCACTTGCTTTCCCAGTCCGGCAACCTCGACGTTATCAATGTCGGTAGTGTACTGACGGTCTCTGGAAGAAAGTACGAGTTGCCATCCTGGTGCCCGGACTTTGCCGTGAAAGACCAACCGAACACGGCTATGGCCCTTATGGATAAGTATGGTGAGACTGGGAAGCCAGAGTGGCGAGCATTGGGAGAGACCAAATACTCTCCGTCAATGAGGGGTTGGAATGTAGACCAACTAATACTGCGCGGAAAGCTTTGCGATGTCGTGAGCGCATCGACGTCGATAAGTCGCGTTTCCAGGCGTCCCTTACGTTGGATCGATCTCTTACAGTTCTTACTCGAACAGCTTACGGCGACCTCAAGCAGTCCAAGAAGGTCAGTCGGACCCAGATCCCTTATGGAATGCAACGCTGAACTCCCATAGCGTGCCCCGGTTGAAGTCTGTGGTGCCTTGTCTCCTTGCCTACGACGGAGGAGATGGAACGGGCTTCGAGTACACCTTCGACCAGTACAGAGCGCAAATCCCGCTTGCTATGACTTCCGAGCTCATATCGGAGATCTGGCTTGACCATCCGACCATGCCGTTGGATGCCATGGCGGAGGCCCTACACAAGATGAGTGACCTCGAATGCGCGATCAGTCGCTTGGATGCAGACGTCAAGAAGTGGCTACCCGACATCGAGAGGCTGCTGCTAGAAGTGACTGCACGCCATCAGCAAGGTGAGACACTAGAGTCAGACGTAGGCACGGAGATGCTGCTAAAGCTCCATCGTGCCTCCCTTGAAGACACTACTCGCAGTCTGAAGACTGGAATGGCGGTCCACTCGCTTTGTCTCTCTCGTAGACTGTTCGTTACGAACGGAGGGTTGATTGGTATCGCTCATGATACAATTCGCGACCGGGATAAGGTCTGGGCTCTGGCCGGTTCTCAGGTGCCGATCATCCTGAGACCGGGGTTTAAAGGCACGTATAGCTGGATTGGCGAGACATACATCGACGGTGTTATGTTTGGAGAGTTGTGGCCAGACGATCAGGACCAAGTGTGCGAGATTACGCTGGTCTGATCGTCGTTGGAGCCTTTTTGCTTGGCGCGTTCGTGAAGTAACAACTGAACTGCTATGAAAAGTGCCTAGCACTCGCGCACTCCCAAGCATCTTGAAGGGGGCGGTACCCAAGAGGCACGCGTACACTCGCGGTTTTGAAAGGGTGCCCGTACACTCGCAGCCTCGGAAGGGTATGCGTGCCCTCGCAAATATGCGAAGAGAGAGAGGAGTAGTAGGGTTTTACTCTAATTTATTAAGGGAGTAGTACGGAGCTATAAACTGAAAGTCCTTAGGCGGGTTTTTAGGGCTAAATTTAGTTACCTAATAGTCTAGAGACACTCTTAGCACTATATTATAGTAACTCGACGGCTCTAATCTCTCTAAAGGAGTTATTATAAGTACTGTAAGCCCTTAATATAAGTAAGATAAATATAGTAATAAATCTAGTAGATACTAATACCTCTTCTATAGTAGCGCTAGCTACTAGTAAGCCTATAGTTACTACTAATATCTTTTTTCCTTCCTTTATATCCTCTTTTAATACAATATTTTATAATATAGCTACTTAGTAGTAATATATTGCGACCCTACAAGGTAGTGTTACGTAGTAGAGCTTAGTAGGCTTGGATAGTGTTAAGGCACGGTTAGTATTAGGTAATACTTCTCTCGTTAATAAACTACTCTACTAGAATCGTTCCTAGGTATACGAAGACCTTTTAGTTAGATTGCAATATAAGTTAAATACGAACTATATATAAAGAAAGTATACTCGCTATATATATAAGAGATTCGTATGTTATTACGGCTACTCCCTACTCTACTTTACTCTATAAAGTAGAGTAATAGAGCAATAGAGCGAGCCGTCGCTCTCTACTCTATTAGCTCT
>NAJQ01000470.1:0-23458 GCA_005059865.1 Friedmanniomyces simplex
ACGGCGGCCTCTGCGCCCTCGCCACCCTCTCCCGCCAGGACCTCGTCGACCGCGTGCTAGGCGGGCCCTTCCGCGCCTTCCTCGAGCTCGAGCCGCACATGCGCAAGGCCATCTCCCTCTACACCACCGCTAAGTACCAGGCCTGCCTCGACACGCTGCGCCGCTACTACAGCGACTGGAGCCTCGACGTCTTCCTCGGCGTCCCAGCCTCCTCCCTCAGCAGCGCCTCGCACGTCGACGTCCTCTTCGCCCACATCCGCGAGAAGAGCATCACCGCCTACTTCTCCTCCTTCTCCGAGGTCTCGCTCGCCTCGCTCGCCTCGACCTTCCCGCCCACCTCGACATCCCCGACCGTCATGGAGGAGGAGGTGCTCGCCATGATCGACGCCGGGCAGCTGCACGCCCGGCTGGACGTCGTGAACGGCACGCTCGTGGCGCCGCGGAGGGAGCTGCGCGCTGGCTCGCACGAGGATGCGCGGCGGGCGGCGGAGGAGGTGGAGCGGACGTTGTTGCTGAGGCTGCATAAGGTGAACATCGTGTTGGCCGGGCTGGAGGTGCCGCGGTCGAAGGTCGGGTGGGAGGGGCAGGGGAATGGGTTGGTGTACTGAGGAAGAGCGCGAGAGGAGAGAATGGGTCGGGGTATGAATATGCATGATGAGATGATGTGATGGGAGTGTGGAGAACAAAACATGGGCTGGCGCTTGTGCGGCATGGCATGGCATGGCCTGAAGCTTAGCGAGGCGCTTCTGGCGTTTGAAGGATGGGTGGCGGACTTGCCGGCGGGTTGCGTAAGAGATGCGCTGGGCTGGGCTGGGCCGATGGACTACGATCAGGTCCACGGGTACCGTATACATGCCAAAACACAATGACCACTGTTGATCGAATCATCTTCATCACGGAATCACCGTGCCCTCGAATCTTTCTCTTGCTTCAGCGTATCAGGTGGGTCGGGCTGGAACAGTACACTACCGTCGGGTCCGCAGATACTGTACGCGCGCTTGCTGCAATACGCTCGAACGAACCGGGACGACGGTGGCATCAGCTGGGTCTCACTACGCAAGTCCTGTCCCGTCGAGCCCTCGTCCGGCGTCGAGGTGGATATCCGTCCCGGCGGGCTGTTAACACAAAGTAGATGAGTGCGTTCTGGACCTCGCACCGACGCCATCACCGGCCGAGTACATGCAGTCCAACCTGCGCGTAGGTAGGTAAGTACAATGGCCAGATTCCGGGTCTGCTCTCCCGACTTACGCGCACTAGCAGCATACTCACTTCTTCCCCCCCCACTCATAGGAAAAGCCCGCACTGATGTCCCTGCAGCAGGAAGCATAGCAGCCGTTTTCTCGCCACTCCGGGTTTCCACCTAGGACAGGCTTATCGTGTACTCCCTTCCACCGCCTCCGCCGGAAGCATGCTGGGACCTGAGCCGTGTCCATCCCAGCTAGGGCCACAGGTCAACGGAGCTCGCGGGTGCAAGATCGGCGATGCTTTGAAACGTCGTATAAGGCTGAAATCCGACCGCTCGCGGTTCGATCCAGACCCGTTCTGCGGCGCGGTGATGCGGCGTGAGGTCCAGCCAGCGGGCTGCGAGAGTATTCCGCTGCTGTTCACGGGATGCATTCGCAAGCGCGGACGGCTGCAGTGTAATGGCCAGGGAAGGACGCTGATGTTGAGGTGGGGATGATAGGAGGGAAACCTAGGAGCACGGCGGTCGTAAGACTTGAGCCATCCATCCATCAATTCTCCACTCATCCGCGCTCTCCTCGCGCTCCATCTGATGACCAAGACCAGGAGACCCAAGTCTTGTGTTGCGAGACCGGCAGGGCATCCGAGGGCGGCATGAGGTGAAGACTGACCGCTTGCAGTTCCATCCAGACCTCTTCGTCAGTGTGCCCAAGGCAGCGCAGCGCGAGGTCCAGCGGGCTGCGGAGGAGAGTGCGGTTATCGTTCAGGGGCTGTATTCTGAGGCATAGGCGGCGAAGGGATGATGGCCGAAGGAGGGATATAGGGTTGACGTAGAGAAGGTAAGGGAGAAAGAACATGGTCAGATCAGCATACAAGTAGGATCCGGCAGTGTCAAGTGGTACCGGCTCATCCAGCCATCCGATCTCCTGCTCGCTTCTCGGTGCTCAATCGGACGTGCTCCGGCATTCCGGGGTCTCGCGCATGTGTATGCTATGCACATCGTAGCGTGCCAGTATCCAGCTAAAGTCTGCTCCACGGAGTGATAGGCTTCAGGAGCAGGCTTCAGGTGTCCAAGTCGCTCGGCAGATCTTCGAGAACAGAGTGCATGTCGAAAGTCTTCCGATCCGCCATTACTGAACGCCGGGGTTGCTGCCGGTGAGATGACCACGAGCGCGGCCCGGCAGGCAGCGGTGATCGTGGATTAGTGCGCAGCGCCCTGATGTGGTTGATAGGCATGGGCGGGCAAGGCGTAGCAAGGCGAAACTCGGCAATCTCAACCCATAGCAGCTCATCCATCCGTGGCTTTCTCCGCTCCCTTGCCATGCTCCGTCTGATGCGCTCTACCATTCCCGAATCCGCCGCAACGGACTGAGTCGTTCAGCATCTAGCGCGAGTGGGCCATGTTGAGCTGAACCCTCTTCGTGGCAGGCTTCGGCTTTGCAGAATACTGGCAGAATTCTCCGAGACGAGCGAGTCCGTCAAACGTCTGCGGAGCGGGTAGTACTTAGGGAGGTAGCGGAAGTTGCTGCTACTGGGGTGGCGAAGAGTGTAGCCGGGCAATTAGTGCGTGCTGTTGGACCGGTGCGCCGGGTGGGAATCCCCTGACGTGGTTGACAGGTATACGCGGGCGATGGATGGGTGTAAGTGGCGTGCGGCTGTCAGTCTCGCATTCGGTGGTGAGCTGAGAGGTTGATATCGATGCGGAAGAGATGCTTGGCGTGTGGCCTGGGACGGAGCACTCCTATTATCGTCTCCAGCAGGTCACGGGGAGAATCGAGGTGCCCAGTCTGAAATGCGTTCGTTCCACACCTGCTGATCGATACACTTTCCGAGGTGGGTACGGGATGCATGGGGTGACGTTGGATATGCTACAGGCCAGGAGCATCGCGCTCAGTACACCCGGATTGGGCGGGAGACTCCACGCACCTGCTGTCATATCCTGGACCCCGTTGCGTCTTCGTTGAGGCTCCAAGCTCGCGAGACTTCCCGGTGTGCCGTGGTCGTCCGGCCGCCTAACCCTGCCGCTCCGGGCTGTACAATACATTACCTTGCCATCTCCCCGATCGGCCCAAAAAACCGGCATAAGCCGAGACGCAGCGCTCTCGATCGCATCGTGGTACACCGAGCCGCGGGCGAGGTCCTGCAGCCATACCACGGGGGTGATGTCGAAGGATGCGATGAGGTTCGACTTCATGCCTGCCGTCCGCCGCGAGCCCCGGGCTGTGCTACTCTCCCAACCCGGATTTTGCCACCTCCATTGCCGCCGCCGCTCCGATGCCGTCTCGAGACGAACCCGCTCTTCCTGCCGGCGCTGCCGAGGGTCGTGTGGTGGGCTGCAGCCTCTGCCGTGATGCGAGTTCCCGGAAATAATGCCAAGAGTGCGGGCGAGAGATGCGAGAGGTTTCGGGAGACGCGACCTACCGTGCTGGATACCGCCGCATGCCACGACCCTACAGGATCGCGCGGTCCGTTGGCCGAGACCGGGACGCAGGAGGTACACCTGCCTCCATCGGTACCCTGCCGAATCGGCCCGCGGTGTTCGTGAGATGGGAAAGAGGAAGAGGACAGGAGAGGGGAAGAGGAGGAAAGCGCGGCCTACCGTAATCCTTTGGGGGCAAGCTCACGCGGTCCCATCGACTGAGGTCTGCGCAGCTCATGCCTGCGCCTCCTCGGTCATCACCGTGCGCCAAGAGCGGAGCGGAGCCGTGGGGGTATGTATAGTATGCTTCTCCCGCTCCGCCGTGCTCTTGTCTTCCGCCATACTCGTGCTGCTCGCGCGCCGTGCGCTCGTCTTCGGCCCTCCTGCTCCTCGCCGCCCTCCAGCTCCTCGCCGCCCTCCAGCTCCTCGCCGCTCTCCTGCCACTCGCGCGCCGTGCGCTCGATGCACCGGTGTATCCGCGCGGGCGTGCCGTCTGGAGGCAGAGTGAATGATGGGGTGTTAAGGTGGACATGGCGGAGGAGGAGACGGAGAGGACGCTACGCCGGTGCTGGGGCTGTCACCCGCCATGACGAACCCCTTTTTGCTTATGGGTCATCACAGACTTCCGGCTCCACGAAGCTTACCTCTGACGGAGGCAGCCGCAAGCGAGGACCCTGTCTCCTTCTCCGCACTCCGCCTTGCCCAATACGGATCGGACCTGCGTTTGATGTGTGACAGATGACAGGCAGGTGCGATGGAATGGTCTCACCCACCATCGCACCTTCCTTTTGCTGCTCACGAGCGCACATCGCTCCTGCCTTTGCACTTCACCATCCTCCACTCTCACCCTCGTCACTCCTTTCACCGCGAGACTCAGCAGCGCCCCATCTCCGTCGCGACAGCTCCTACTCGCGTTTCCACCCGCGGGAGATTACACGGGCGCAATCTCGCATTCCTGCCCGCACACTCCATCAACGCGCCGCTCTGCTGGACACTGCGCGCAACGTTATTAACCACCTCTCAATGCGACACCACTGCCACCACCACACACCATGAACCGCCCACCCACCTCCCTCCCCCTCCTCCTCCTCCTCGCCGCCCTCACCACCCTCACCACCCTCACCACCGCCCAACTCCTCACCAACGGCAACTCCCAGCTCCCCTCCTGCGCCACCACCTGCCCCCTCCTCCTGCAAGCCGCGCAAGCCTGCTCCGCACCACGACCGCCACCCCGCAGACCTGGTCCTGCTTCTGCCAGTCTGGCTACCTCACCACCCTCTACACCTCGCCCGCCGGCATCTGCGATGGCGTGTGCACGAGCGCGAGCGATGCGCAGCAGGTCATGACGTGGTTCACCACGAACTGCGGGACGGATGATGGGGTCGCGGAGCATGCGGGGAGTGGGAGTGGTGGTAATAGTGGTGGTGGTGGGACGACGGTGGTGGTCATCACGTCCACCAGCACGAGCGCGCCGGCGACGACGGCAGCGGCGACGGGGACGGGCGCGGCGCTGCCGAGTACCACCGCGTCGGGCGGGACGGTGGAGCCGGACGTGCATACGTCGAGTGGGAAGACGTGGTGGGATGGGCATTGGGTAAATCCTCCTCTCCACACCCACACACGCCAACTCGTTTGACATACTGATATTGTTAGAAATGGGTCCTCATGCTCATCATCCTCTTCGTCGCCCTCCTCCTCCTCGCCCTCCTCGCCACCTACCTCAAGCGCCGCCACGACCGGCGCGCCGACCAGATCCGCGAGGGCTTCAACACGGGCATCACCACCCGCTCGGCACCGATGGCTATGGCTAGTGCACCTGCCGATACCGCGCAAGACGCGACTTACGCTTCTGGAGGCGGCGGGATGGGTCCTTCGGGCTATGCAAGTGGAAGGAACAGCCCCGCCCCCGCGGGCCGCATGAAAGAGGCGTTGATGCCGTACGGTACCCCCGCGTACCCTTACACGCGCGGTGAGAGCCGCCTCGGCATTCGCGGGGACGATCTCGGTGGCAGAAGGAGTCCGTCGGCGAGGGGAGGGACGCCGGTCGGGGAGCTAGAGAAGGAGGTCGGGATGTTGTCGCCGGAGGGGGCGCCGCCGGCGAAGAGGACGAGGAGAGTGTTGGTGCGGGAGAGGAGTTTAGAGGGAGCTGGGAGTCCGGAGGTGGAGAAGATGTGAGGATGGTGTGTAAGGGTGGGGGCGTGAGGAACGGTATAGGTGGTGTGCAGGAGGCAGCAGGATGGCGATATGGATGTATGATTTGATACGATGGTACGAAATGTATGGACATCTTTCCAAGCATACCGATGAGCTTTCCGTCTCGCACGATGTGGCACTTCGACATGGTCCGCATTGGAAGAGACACTGCAGCGGGGGCTCGCAGCTCCTCGACGAGCTGAGGCGACGACCATAGCGCTGCAGACAGACGAGATTGCAGGGAGCACGCTGTACGACGCCGGGCGCGGAGGAGACGCAGGTAGGTTGCTTGCGTCCAACGCCCGAGCTGATGAAGACGATGAAGGTGAAGGCGATGATGTCGAATGGTGAGCAAGCGCAAGACGGTACGAGCGCTCCAAAAGCAGCCCAGTCTGCGCAGCACGAGTCTGTCCGCCGACGGTGATGATCGGAAGGTAAGGCAAAGCGGTGCCGGTTATGCGAAGCAGTCCGATCTGCGCACCACGACTCGCTCCCCCCCGATCATGATGGATTCCCGGCCGTTGAAGGCTTCGGGCCCTGCCTGGCGTGGAGTTGAGCGACTAGCCGGCAGTCCCAACAGGCAGTACGACCCTGGAGGCCGCAATCAGCACGACGGCGAGCTCGGCGTGGTGTCTGAGAGAGAGGTGGAGTTTTGGGCGATGGCTCCAGGCCCGCGCTGTGTGAAGGGTGTCCAGCAACACCAACGTCTCGAGGACAGGGCGACAACTGGGTGGTCGTGGGTGTGGTATTGTGAAGTTGTATGTGGGAGAGGGGAGTCGTGGGTGGCAAAGGCGCCGAGGTGAAGTACAGAAGTGCTGCACTGCGATGGAAGGCAAATGTACAATCTGTAGGAAATATCCCGAATGACTATCGACGCCACCCGGTGTAGCCCAAACGCCGATCAACCATACTTTCCAGCTAGTGCGTTGCCGTACTGTTCGGCCTTGTGATGTTGGATCGGCTTGGCAGGCAATGCTGGTGAAGAAGCAAGTCAGCGAGCTGGAACATCCACGGTAATCTCGGTAGTCAAAGGTGAGGCACTGACCTTTTCATTCCAGGCCAATATCGTCCTCACCCTCACCCTCACCCTTACCCACAACCTCCCCCTCCCCCCTCCCATCCTCCCTCCCTCTCAATCTTCAATAACAATCACCACCCTCTCCCCCCCACCTCCCTGCCCGGGCTCCACCGGACAACACGCAGCGACAGCCTCATTCAATACTTTCTCCGCATACCCCGACAACGCCTCCTCCATCGTGATCTCCAGAAACACCACCGCCGCCCCCGCCGCCACTGTCCGGGCGCTCTGCTCGCGGGCGTGCCGCTGGAAGCGCTCCCAGATGGCTTGCAGGCGGCCGTGCCAGTCGGGACTGCGGGCGCGGCAGAGGTCGAGGATGTAGCGGACTTGGGGGGTGGTGGCTTCGTTCGGGAGGAAGCGGTGGGTGCGGTAGACCACGGTGGTGGAGGGGGTTGGTGGTGGGGGTGTTGTTTTGGCGGGGGAGGGGGAGTTGTTGGAGGTGGGTGCATTGGGGTTCGATGGGCCAGATGTCGATGGGCTAGTTGTCGACGGAGCAGCTTCGGATGAGGCTGACAAGCCTGCCGTTGATGATGCCGGTGCCGGTGCTGACGGTGTCGTGCCAGCATGCCCAGGTGCAATGGCCGCAGTCCTCTTCGCCAATGGCGTCTCGACGACCCGATCGATTTCTTCCTCTTGGACCCGCTGCCGCTTTCCCAATGACTGTTGAGGCCGGATCGGTTGCTTGCCGGCTCGCTTGTCGAGGGCTGAGTCGTTCAAGGGATTGAGTGGGTCCGTGTGCGTGGGATCAGAGTCGAACCCGGCGGTCTTGGGTGCGTTGTGATGATATGCCAATGGTGTTTGTGCGGGAGAGACTCGCCGCGTTGATGATGATGATTGGCCAGGAGCTACCGATGGCCGATGTGGTTGTTGAGGAGGCTGTGAGTGCTTGGCAGACTGATGCACCGAGGCGTTGAGGCTGCTGGCGACGACGGCGTCGTTCTCGCCTCTGACGTTGCCGTGAGACGAGACTGTGCCGGAGCCAATCTCCCTCGAAAACAACGCCCCTTCAAGCTCCGTCGAAGCGTGGGAGGCGCAGTGATGGTCTGCGCGGGGAGATGAATGGCCAGCAAAGAACTCCGGCGTGTCCCAGTCATCGTCACCATCCACGAGGTCGTTGGACGCCGGTACTGGAGAGCTGGTCTCGGTTGCAGGCGTGGAGCTAGCAAACTGCACGGAAGAGTGTCGTGCTCGCGGAGGCGTGACGGAGGGCGATGACTGTGGCCGGTAGTCCGAGTCGTTGTCTTCTGCACCATTGTCCATGTCATCGTCGTCATCATCGAAGTTCCCCCCGGTGAGCCAGAGATCCTCCGCGTGCTTGGCTGACTTGGCCTCGTCGTTGACGTGCCTTTGATTGAGGGCAGAGTGGGTGGCGGTATTAGAATCATCCGGCGGTACAAGCGGATCAACACCATTCCCAGCATCACGAATCCCATCCTCAGTGAGGTCGATGGTGACCCCTTCCTTTGGCAGAAACACGGCGATGGCATGGAAGCTCTCGATGAATGCGTCCGCTGGGTCTGCGTCAGCTACTGCACCCAAGCAGTATGTGTGGATCAGTACACTCACGATTCTCATGCCAATTGCACCGCTTCCCCTCCATATCCCACATACAATTGGCGCACGCTCCATTCCCGAAGCCGGCCAGCGTGACGCAGTACGGGAACGGCCCCTTACCATCGCGACACCGGTTGCAGGCCCGCGGCTGCAGCGCGCCCTTGATCACCAACAGCGCGCCGTTCCTCTGCTCGCGGCGGTGGAAGGCGGCGCGGCTCGTGTAGCCCGGTCGGAACTGCAGGGCGCGCTTGGTCTCCCGGAGAAGGTATCGCACGAGGTGGCTCTGCGGGCTGCCGTGCGGGTGCAGAGCCTGGATGGATTTCATGGCTGCCGGGGCGTAGTCCTTGCCAGGTTCCGGGTGGAAGTACCACGTCGCCTCGCCGTGTGGGAGACCTGGGGGTGGAACCTCGCCGAGAGGTAGGTGTCCGCCGGGATAGAGCCGGTCGGGACCGTACGGGAGATGGTCGTGGTGTGCGTGGCGTTGTCTCGGCGAGGCACCCTCTTGGTGCCCAGACTCGTACTTGTCGATCGACTCGGCGGCATCGGACAAGTCTTCGTAGTGTCGCCAAGAAACGTCCCAAGCGACGTCCCAGACGTCGGCGTCACGGTCATCGAGAACCCGCCGGATGTACCATTTGCGACCCGCACAGTACACGAAGCTCTTGGATTCTGCGTCCGTCTCGATCAATTGCGGGGGGATGCGGCACTGGGCCCATTGGATCTCATACTGTAACTCATTTCCCGAGCCGTCCTCTCGCCACCCGACAACGCTCTCCACCCGGAAGTCTCGATCTTGCAGCTCGCCCGGGCGTTCAGGCTCGGGGATGATCTTGGGCTCCGGTGCTTGCCGTGACGAGGACGAGGACGATGCGCCATTGATCGTGTTGATGGCATGGAACGTCGGGCTCGGGCGTGGGCGTGCGACGTCAGGCGATGAATTGGGGGGGCTTGGCTGCTGCAGGCTGGCCGCTCGCGGGGTACATGTAGCCTTGGGTGCCTTTGTTCTTGCGACGACCTCGATGCTGCTTGATCTCAAGCTCGGCATGATAGAACGAGACTGGAGGGTGGAGTCAGCAGGCGACCCAAATGGGTAGAATGGGATGGGTGAGGCGGAGACGGACCAGACGAGCCAGCCGTCACGCCGACGAGCGAAGGTGGACGAGCACACAAAAGCCCTGGAGGAGCGAGGCGTCGCTCGCTTTGAACGACCCATGGCCGTGTGCACTCGCGCAGAATCACCAAATGCTCACGCTTACCCGATGTGCTCGTACCATGGATCCACCGGGGAAATGGACGCGGCGGGCAGGACAGCACCGGACGATATCTGGAACGACCGTGCGATTCGTATACAGTGCGGGAGACAATTTAGCGGAGCGTCCAGGTCCTTCGTCTTGGAGCCGCCGCCGAGCCGCCACGAGTCAATGAATGGAACCTGGATGGAAGTCAGTGGGGCGGGGATGTGCAGGGGACAGCTCGTCCACGCCTTGGACGCTCCATCACATCTCGCACGTTGCCCAGGAGCGTTGGTCCGTCTCAGGGTGGTGATGGTTCACGGCTCCTTAATCAGAGTGCGAATTCCGGCCCCGCCCCCCTGCAACGGCCAAGCGCTGACGTTCCCGCCCCGCCCCGCTGCTATCCTTGGCCACACCCCGGTACTGCCCCCCTCGCAACCCCCACGGTCAATCACCGAACCTTCCAAGGACGGCGCATCCCCCTGGGCGATGGATGCCGATGACGGGTCAATGGTGGAAAGGATGGAAGCTCCGTTTCCGTCGTCGCTTCTGTTTGCCCATCCCTTGCCCATGCCACGGAAGTGTGCGGAGGACTCGATCGACGCTCATTTCGGTTACAGAATCACAGCATCGCGCACTCCCCGGCATAAACGTGCTACCTTTGGAGGCAAATCGACAACCTGTTCGCTGGTCTGTACATCCTCGACTACTCTCACCCGATCAGACACGCTGAGCTCTCCAAGCGGAAGCTGCTTCTCTCATCTCCTCTCACCGTACCCTGCCATTCATCACTGCGGCATACACCATCTTCTCCCACACATACCCTCATACACGGTCGAGCCAAGACTGTATCTGCTAGCAGGAGCAGCAAATAGAGGCCACTGGGAGCTTCCAAAAGTGAGCGTCGCTCCCCGCCATTGTCCCGACACACTTCGGTACAGCAGCAGCTTCTGGGTGGGTTGGACAAGCCCTTGCAGACACTGCTTGCCCGTATGTTGGGTCCTCCATGGGCATGAGATGCACGCTTGACTGACCCTAGTCTCAGGTACCGCTCCACGTCCACCACGTCCTTCTCCTGCGTCGCACCCTAGGCCATCGACCCTCGCACTTTCACTGGACTCTCTCTCGAGCCTCACACCTTCGCCATTTCCCTCAAGCGCCACCGCACTCATCGCTATGGTTCGGACCTCGAGCAAACGCACAGCTGAAGCCGCTGGCCTCGACGAGGCGCATCTCCGCAAGACTATGCTCAAGGAATGCAACGACGTCCTCGGCATCAAGCAGGAGCCGATTTCGGACGACACATCCCACGACGACAGCGAGTACGAGCCTTACGACTGGGCGGACATGGGTGATGTCAAACACCCTCCTCCGCCTTCCAACGTCGACAACAAGGCCATCGCGATCTGCAACATTACCGCACCGGACGAGATATCAGCCGCCTTCGAAGACATGTCGCTCAATGCGTGCTTAGAAGTACTCCAGTATACACAACCCGACCGTGACCTCTACTCCAGCGCGGTGCGCGAGGTCCTGCAGCATGCACGAGAGTCGCCCGAACAAGCCAGCTCGGTCATGGCCGCGCTGAGCCTACGACTGGCCCACGACAAGCTCGACCCCATCGTGAAGGCTCTTGATGAGGTCGCTTGCTGTCACCATGCTGTCGGTCTCGCTGCCGCCGTCTCGAAAGCATCCATCTCCAGCCCATCGACCCTGCGCTGCACACTTTCGGCGTTCTACCACGCTCTGCCTGCGACTCTTCGCACGTCGCTCCCAGAGGTGCTCGTGGACTTCATCGGCACTCCGTGCCATGATGCGGCACGTTCAGCACTCACCCCTCCGTCTTCGGTCCAATACCATGGCACACCTGACACCGTGGCATCTCGGCCCCGTGCTGTGGATCGGGGTGTCGTCAAGCGCAGGCGCACAAAGGCCCCGATGGCAATACCGACTGCACGCTCCACCTCTGAGCATGAGCCTATCCAGCTCCAACCTGCCGGTCACGAACATACCACCAGTCGAATGCCCCTCCCCGCTGTCAACGCAACAGCTGCCGCCCAGCCTGGGTCCTCACAGCAAGGCCCGAGAAACGGCGAAGACTGGCCGGCCCCTACTCTCATCCCGTTCACGAACAGTGACAAGACGCCTCAGATGGTCCTCTACACCATCGACGCTCCAGGCATCCCCGTGAGGACCCTAACCGCCGGGCAGCTCTTATCGGCTTGCGCAACAGTACTCGGCCGCAACAACGTCAAGCAAGCGAGGCAGCTGAACCACCACGTCTGGATCGTCATCATGCGGGACAGCGGCATCGTGGCGCTGGCGCAGAAACGCAGCATCCAGCTCCAAGGCTGCTCGCTGACCGCCGAGTACTGCCTCTACCGCCCGCCCCGGGTCTTCACCTGGCAAGTCCAGCACGGCATCCTCCCCGCCATCGAAGTCGGCCGCCGCCTCAAGGCCGCTTTCGAGGCTGACCACTCCGACCTCGAGATCCGCCATCGCCACGTCAAGCCCACCGGGGACGACCCGGCGAATCTCTCGTGCTTCTTCGCCCGCTTCAACCGCCCGCCGTGGCTTTCGAGCTTCTTCGTGCCGATGCGCGTCAGGGATGCCATCGTGCATGCCTGGTTCAAGCCGTTGAATCACTCGGCGCCTTGTGTGATCTGCAAGGATACGGGGCATCCCAAAGTGTCGGTCTGTAAGGAGGCGAGGCCTATCAAGGGCTTGTGAAGGGCGAGGGTTGACCTCGTAACAAAGGTTCGTGTGCATTCAAGTGTATGTAAGCGACTGATTGGCTATTTGGTCGTTGATTGCTCGGGGCGACGGACAGGCACGGCTCGTGACCATGGAGGACTGCGGTGCAGGTATGTTTTGCCGGTCTTGCTGCAGCCCACTGCTTCTCGGCCTCTGCCTTTGTCTCTCGCTTACAAGGTGGCGGACCTGACTGTTTTTTCAACGTCGGCCACCATCTCTCTTGATTAGTCGCAGTGGCGTCAAGCACTGTATCATCAGCCTTCCTCTAAGCTCTTCAAACACCATGGCACCGGTTCCGCTTCGCCGAGCAAGAAAGACCATCGAGCTTGCGCTCTGAGCTGACGCTCGAGTGGATTCTCAAGACGTACTACGGCGATACCATACCGTTACTGAAGAGGGAGTACACCGTGCTTCCGTCGGAGTAGGAGCATCACGCAAATGATACTGACGTTGCCATCAGCATAGAGCAAAGAAACTCTTGACCCAAGCCGGCCTATCCGCATCCTTCCATGACGTTTGAGGGCAACTCGGCGCACATCATCAACCCCATTGTACGAGCAAGCCATCCATGACAAGATACAGGAAGCCGTATATGTTGGAAGACGCTAGCCGCTATGCAATCACGCAGCGCCGACAAGCTCTATCGGCCTGCAGCACGCGAGGAGCTCTTCAGTCGTTGAACTCACAACGCCGAAAGCGCCACCTCCACCGAGGGGTTAGCATGTATGCCGACGTCGATTGCCTTGTTCGGGTTTGAATGGCGCTCTACTGCTCTGCACCAGAAGGGCTACACTGATATATGCAGCTCACTTCCGGAGTTGAAGTCCTGCTGTATGCTCTCCTCCGTTCATGTATCCTGCCCAGCGCATCGAGGAGGATGAGAGCGTCCGAGTCCTTTCAGCAGCGATCCTTCCTTCATGGCGACCCAGACGAGCATAACCAAGCTTGGTCCATGGATGATTGATGCCGAACCTTTCTCCCCCGTTACATGATCGTCTACACCGGCGCTGGCGTCGACAGTTCACGGTTCCGGCGCCTCAAGAGTCGAAGAGCGACACTTTGTTGTACTATTGCAAGTGGAAAACTGTTGGGAAAGCATCAAATGCATTTCTTTGTTCCCCAATCGGATCGTGGATGTCCGGTGACACAGCGAATGATTGAGGACTGTATGGTCGGCCCGGGAAGAGACTGTTGTGCGCCTGGGTCGTTCAAATAAGACTGCCTGGACGCAGACCCGCACGATCATCTCTTCCGTGCGCCATGGGACCGCCATTGTTCTCGTTTAAGCCACACTCAAAAAAATCCATCTGCACGCAGAATAATCAGCACTGACTTTGAGATTCGCAGAATGAAAAGGTAGACTCTAAGGACGCGATTAGAGAAGCACTCAGAGGCGCCCCGACTTGCGGGATCACGATGTATCGAGTCATCCCACGCTCCTCCTCGTTCAGGGTCAATGGGAACGCGCTCTACTGTTATAGGCTGAGTCGCTATGGCGTAGCGCAGTCGATGCTCTCCACCCTTTCACTGCAGAGTATCAGATCGGCAGTGCGGTCTTGTCTTCCCACCTACTCATTGATTCCTTCCGCCATGTTCCTGTCGACCCGACGGGCGTCGAAGGGACGAAACAAATCTTCGACGTAACGAGAGCCCAAATCGTATCGTGGCTTCGGTTCCGTCGCTCCGTCCGCATACCATGACGAGGAACGAGGTCCGAGCTACTCTACGTTCGCAGCACGGCTGCATCTTATCATTGACGTTGTAGTGGGAAGTGAGCCATAATCGCGAAAGACAACTCCATACGAATTACACACGAGAGACACCCACGACATCGCACGTTCTGCGTGCAAAATTTCAATATTCCTCCCTTACTCCCGATCACAAGAAGGTCCGATCCAGGTCAAACGCATTCTCCATCACACCACCATCGCCCTTTCCAGATCTCGGCCACCGCCCAAAGTACACCGACGCATCAGTCTCCGCCATGATCGCCTCGTCGTGCACAACGAAGTCTTCTCCGCGGTACAGCATGCCAAGGTGCCTGAGCACGTACCCTCTCGCCGCAGATCTGATCTCCTCCGGTGTCATGCACATTCCTTGCTCAGCGCAGAACCTCGTGGCGTCCTGGAGATATCGCGGTATGGCTCCCTCGGGGATCATCACGACGTTGAAGGCCTGGTCGAGACCGCAGTCCTTGAATGCGATGTCGATGCGCTTGACCACGAACTTGACGCGCTCTGCCTCCTTGGCTCTGTTTTTGAGCGAGCAGAGGATCGAGCTCGCTGCTGTTGGCCGAATGACCTGGACCGTCCACTGCGCCAACCGCCCCAGCCTCACTGTCAACACATTCATAGTGTGCTACGACCTTTCTGTTGCATCCCACGGCGGTGAAGAGGCCGTTCAACCCAAACGAGGGATCTGCACCCTGCGTACACAATGTCAGCAGGTCCACATCCGACACCCCAGCGCTGTACTGCACCAATCGAACCGTCAGCGAGATCCACGCTGCGATCTCGATGCGGTCAAGCGTACCTGTGTGCTGCCGAAACTCGATGATGCCCGTCAAGGGATCCTCCACTCCGTCCATGTCCTCATCTGCGAAGAGATTCTCGACGTTGACCGTACTGTTGAGGCTGTACGTGCTCTTCTCGCCGATGCCGGGGAATTCTGCTTCACCACCCGGGAGAGCGAAAAGCGGATCCAGACCATCATACGTCTGCACATCTTGGATGTTGGCCAGCCAGTCGAAGAGCGTGGTGCTCGCATCTTTGCGGTTGTTGGCGTGGAAGAAAGATAGCGGAGCATGGCAGAAGTCGAAAAACAAGCCCGTTGGGTAGCAGATGCGATCGGGGGCGTGTATCCTGTCGAGGAAGCGCTCGTGAGCGGTCATCAGCATCAGCAAGTTCTTCGCGGCCTGGAGAGGGATCTTGTTACCGACACCGCACCCCACGCGGACGTGGAAGCTCGTCGACGCGTTGCACATGAAGCGGCAGCCGGTATCAGTCTCCATTTGGGCGAGGTTGTTGAGCACTTGACGGATATCGCCTTCCCAGCTCTTGGTGCAAGCATCGAACACCGGACTCGTGAGCTGGATAGCCTCGATCATGTAGTCCGGCGGCAACAGTACCTCGTCAGCTGACGACAAGACTCGGAATTCCGAGCCGACCGACCAGCGGGAGTAGGAGGGCTCCTCGTCTTGGGAGTCGTCGATCTCGGGCTGCCACCCGTTGGCTTCGATACCTGCATCGAGAAGAGCCCAGTAGATCGCCCCGCGGCAGCCATCGTCAACCTCGGGGGCGTCGTCAGGAGTGGGCCAGGTGGTGGATGGGTGGAAAAGCGCGAGGAACTCGAGCTCGATGGCGAAGGTGAGTGGTAAGGGAGCCATGTTGGTGAGTGCGGTGAGGGTGGGTAGTCTCTTGATGTTCCGTGTTAGTGTGCGTTGAAGACGAGCAGCCTGCTACTCTTGATGATGAGATAGAAGCAAAGTTGTATGTGTGTGTTGAGTAGGAGGAAGACGCGATAGAGAGGGGTTTGGCCTTAAATCTCGGATAGCACCATATGTACTCGACCAGAACGCACAAGGATAACGACTGGACAATGAGTCCCTTAGCTTCCAGCTACAATGGAATCACAATCGCATTGTGTGAACAAAGAGGTTGGCTTCGAGTACGGCCTCACCAAAACAATGCCACTGTATCGTCGAGTGGGAGCGACAAAGGCCGTCAGCCTCAGATGACGATTGTTTGGAGGCTCACGAAGAAGGCTGGAAGGCTGAAAGGCGCCGGGGACTTCAGAGGTGACCGCAGACCAGTAGTTCTTGGACCACGTCAGCCATCACCATTTCTTCAGCAGATTTATGGCCACCTCCACGTGTGAGACTTATCAATGCTCTTCGATCGTTGAACACGTTTACATGACCACCCGATATGCGTCCAGCCGCAGGCGATGCCGGTGAATCCGACGGCGGACTTATCGATCCGGCCGAAGTTCAAGGGCATTGACGAAGTTGAAGCCCCAGCACGGCGTAGATGTCTGTGGTGAGCTTGGTGAAGCGCGAATACCAGGCGAGAAGCTCCTAGCCGGCAAAGCTGCTGTAGAGGTCCCCGGAGCCAGTGATGGGTGCTTCCCTGAGGCGGGCATCTGTTCATGCGGTCTCGTTGTCAGCAGAGGTAGAGCTACCACTGTCTGACTAGGCAGAAAGCTGAGGCCGCCACTGATTGCAAGAATGTCCAAGCACAGAGGACACTGGAAAAGAGATGATTCCAAACGCAACTATCAGGCCGCCTCTGTATGTCGATCCGTGCTATCCCGCCTGCGACAGTCTCCAAATATCATAGTACAGTCTCTGCCTCATTCGAAGACACGGCAAAGGAATCGGGTGTATATTCAGAGAGCCGCTTGCACAACTGATTGTCTCGTGGCGAGACCCACCGCCCAATGTCGTAATGGCAGCGGGGGGATACAACGGGGTCACGGCGATCAGAAGGGTGTTCGCTCCGTTCATCTGACATCATGTACTCTGGTACCTTCCAGACTCGCTTATGGCACCCCGGCGGCCAACGTCGATCACCTCCTGCGGTCTATCCATCTTCTGCTTCTTCGCCGGCTCGTTCTCCACGAGGTAAAGACCCGGGCGTATCGGCCTTCGCGTCTGCATGGAGACCTCTCGGTCTCGTGGAGGCGGTGATGTTGTTATTCTTCCGCTCCTTTGACGTACCTGTTACCGATTGGGCGTACGAACTGTGTTCTGCCAAGTCCTTGTCCACTGCCGCTGCGCCCTTCTTCAATGCCACTGAAGGAGTGGCGAACTGGGTTCTGACGGGACGTGACTCGGGTTGGCGGTGTTGAAGCTCGGGGAGAAGCCCAGTAGCGTGATGTTACGACGCTGTGGCGCGATAGCAGGATATGCTGCTTGGAGCTTGTCGTGGCGATTGCCACTGACCAGCCGACCGATGACACGGCTAGCGCGGTGTCGTTCATCATGTCGGTGACTCTCGCCGTGAAGCGGTCGACGTTGCTCTCTGTCATGGTAGGATTTGCCGTCGTCCGAACGACGTCGGCGTTGCAACTCCCAATGTGGCAGCTGCCTAGACGTGCGATACTGACACTTCGGTTTGCTGTGGAGGACTCGATCCACGCCGCGTGTCTTCTCCCACTCGCCATGATGTCGTGCATTTTGACTTGATAAAGTGCCCGTGTCAGACCTCCAAAGGCGTCTGCTCAACCGGGGGCATCTTCTGAAGCATCTCGCTCATAGAGTTTTCAGGATGAGGCCCGTGGTTAGCGGAAAGGTGCGCATCGTTGCCGGACCAGACTTGCAGATCCACGTCAAGGAGACGGAGAAGAAGACGGAGACCACTGCGATTATATTCATTGATTGAGATTGTCGATACCAGTACCCGTTCTTGGGATGCGTTCTCCGAGTAGAAACGTATGCCCAAATACACTGCATAAGGAATATTGTGAGCTGTCGGTAATTTTCGAAACCCACCTGCATGGCGCATACCATTTCTTCCATTACCGCCGTCCGTCCCCTACACAGACAGGTTGATGCGTTCAAAAAACCCCGGTTCTGAAGGAAGTTTCAGCGAAAAATGCAAGCATAGGACTAGGAGCACGAGATACAGCCGTCTGTGATCGTGTTCTTCGAACCCTCTTGAGCCTGACCCAGGCAAGAGGTGGCGGACGAGACGTGACCTTTAATCGCATCATAGGTGCTGGGCGCCTTTGACCTTTGTCTTTGAGCGGGCTCGCTCCTCTCCAAGCTAGCTCGGTCGTCGGCAGATCGGTCGGCGTCCTATTGCACATTGGAAAGCCATGCTCCGAGATGGAAACGAAGGTACGGAGAACAAATGGGTTACTGCCGAGCCCCTGATCCGTCCCGCGGAGGGCTCGGTGTCAGTGCAGGTGAAGACATTCGCTCGGTAGGTCAGCACTGTTGGATACCGCTGCAAGTTGAGCGGAAGCGAGAGAAACAGCAAGGTCGAGCAAGGTGCGGTGATGTATACCCACGTGGAGAGCCGGGCAACATCCGCTTGTCGAGGTGCCGGATCACTGGTCTTTGGCATTCCAGGCCCACGGCGCGCCGACGCGGAGGGGTGGGCGGACGGTAGCAGCGAGATTCGCCTTTGGTCGGAACTCGTCAATGTTGTTGCACTCGGCCGTTATCCTCTGGAGTGTGTTAGACGGAATAAGTGACTTGGCTCTCGTCAGACATCTAGTCTCGGTCGTCTTACGAGGATCAAAAAAGGACAGTTGGTGGGAATTGAGAGCAGGTGTGCATGTCGACGCTGCTGTATGTACGGCATTTAAATCGCCTCAGTATATCCCTCACTGACCGCATAATACGGAGTCCGGTCCCGCACAGAAAGCAGCGCACGCCAAACCACCGTGGAACGCCAGCCGGACTCCGAATGTTCAACGCGGTCGTGCTCTCATTCAACCATACTCATCTTGATCTCTTCGCCAGTGACCCGTTTCGTTTGGGAAGGTATGAAAAGGCGTGTCCGAGTCTCCCAAAGAGCCGACAAGCTTCAAAGCGCGTCCTCCCGGTTGTGTCTCGGGTAGGAGTACGAAGCCAATGCACACCCGGCAAGCGTTCATCATTGCTGCTTCCAGAACAGACTCCGCCACCAGCCTGCCCTCTGCGGCTCCACCATAGCGACTGCCGCAGGAGCGGGCGGACTCACAACTACAGGCGCAACCGCACCTGCCGGAGCAGCAACCACCTTGGGCATCTCCGCCGCCGCGACGCCTGGTCCAGCAGCACTCACAGCATCACCACCCACGGCACCCGGCAACCCCACACTCCCCCTCGCGGTCGCCGCCAGCCTCCTCCCCAACTCCCCCGAATCCCCGACCCTCTGCTGCGGCGGCCAAAACCGCCACATCGCCAGCCCCGTCGCCGTCCCAATCGACAGCAAGATCCACACCCCCGCGGCCCGCATCTCGCGGTGATGCCGCCGGACTTCCTGCTGCCAGGCCGCTTTCTCCTGCTGTGCGAGGCGGAGGTGTCTCGCTTCCCGGCTCTTAGCTCGTTGGAGGGCTTGTTGGAGGCGGTGGACTTGGCGGGCGTTGCTCGCTAGTATGGCTCTGCCAGCTTTCAGGGCTTTTGCGTCCCATGCTCTTGCTGCTGATTTCAAGCCGCTGCCGCTCCCCAGTGCCCGGACAAGCGGAAGGGCGGCCGGTGTGGGCGGGAGAGCGGGGAGTGGGTAAGGGTCGACTTCGCTGGTCTTGATGAGCTTCAGGGGCGGCGAGTGCTCGATGCGGTTGAGGTGGGAGAGCTTGTTGAAGTGCTGCGTCTCGCGGCTGTTGGAGAGGGCGTGCAGGGCGAAGAGGACGCTGGCGGGGCGGGGCGGGGTGGTGGAGAAGGCGCGGGTGGTGGAGCGGGAGACGGCGGTGCGGAGCGCGGAGGGGAGGGTGGTGAGGAGGGACATGGTGCAGCGGACAGGCGGCTATCCGGTGTGGTGAGGACGGAAAGACGATACAGCGAGAGGCAATGGTCATCTTGAGGGATACGAGCTTATCTCCCCATGCGGGGTAGATTGCGGAGCAGATCGCGCACGTGCTGACGCCTACTTGGCGCGTTTCCGCTGCCATCAAGGTGGTTCATCTTCAACGCCACTTCACTCCACTCCACTTCACTTCATCTCTCACACCTCACCATTGCCCATCGCTCTTCCATCTCCACCCTCATCACGCCGCTCGCCACAATGGCGGCCGCCGCAGTCTTCAGCGTCGCCGAGCTCCTCGAGTTGGTACTCCTCCTCCTCCCACTCCGGGACCTACTCCTCGCCCGCTCGGTCAACCAAGACCTCGCCGCTACGATCGACACGAAGAAGCTCCGGCGCGCGTTATGACTCGAGCCAACCTAAGTGGGCAAGGCAGTGGGGTTGGGCAGCAAGGCATCCCGACCGTCAGCAGCACGCTCCCGCAAAGTCGGAGACAAGGGTGCGGAAGCGTGGAGGCTGATCGTGAACCCGTTCGTCCCCGTGTAAGTCTGGTCAAGGGACGTGCCAAACTTCGGGGCTAGGGCCTGACAGTAGCTTACTAGACATCGAACCCACGGGCGCAACAATCGAGGAGTCTCCGTTCCGATGAGGTGGTGGAACTCGGCCCAGACGCTGGGTGGCTTCCGCGCGGTAGTTCTGGGAGGTGCTAAAGTCCGAAGGTACATAGTGGACACCGAGCTTGCGGCGGCCCACGAGAATTACGTCAGGGGGTGCTCCGCGGCCGGCAGCTGCAAGCGCTGGAGATACACGGCGGTGCAAGTCACGCACCGGCCTCTCGGCCGAGTGCAGCCGGAGGAGATGCCACGGGCCATCCCCGCCCAGACGACAGAGAGGCCAGGGCTGACACAGGCGCCCAACGGCCAGATGGGGGTGCAAATCAGGACGCTATCCGACGGTATTGTGGCGAGGCGGGACTTGCCGCGCGACGGCTTGACGCCGAGAGGCAACAGCCCTGCGAGGGTGCTGGTAGCAAGCCGCCACGGTCCCATGTGGGCCGAGTGGATCCTGTATGAGACCGTGGAATGGAGGCTGTTGGGTCGGTCGGTGGACGAGACCACGGGGTGGGAGATGCTGGCTATGCCGGACGCCGCGCAAGGGCAGCCGCGCGTGGAGTGATGCATGAGCCGGACTTAATCGCTGCACCGAAGCTCGTCGCGGGTCGAGGACGTTGTGACCTCGGCCGGTGCCTAGCTTTCGCGCGCCACCGTATGACCGGACAGTGTTCGATGCACTTTAGCGTCGAGCGATTGCTCGTGTTGTTAGCTCCAGCGGTAGGGCAGGGACGACGAAGCTACTCCCTCTCGAACTGTTTCGTGCGCGACTCGGGCACAAACGTAGCAAGGCCCGGCGTGCGCTTAGGCGTAGAGGGTGGAAAGGTCGAGGCCAAGCCGAGTATGCCGTGAACCCTCGTGCCGACCAAATATCGCTCGTCGTTGAAGGGGGCGGCCAGCTTCGTAGAGCCTCCTTTCAGTCTCCCAATGACGTGGACGCGGCGACACTCAAGCGACCCGGATCTGCAGCGGCGAGAGCGAGCAAGCCAGGAAACCTCCGAATCACTTGCGCGGCTTCCCAATGGTCGCGATTACCTCTCGAGCGTTCTGCCGTCTCGTGAGGCTCCCGACATTGGTCGGGTAGTAAAGCCAATGCGGAGGGGCGTCTGGCTCGTGCTGGTCAGCGGCTTACCGCAACCAGCTCAAGTGCCTCTCGGGCGAGTCTTGTGCGAGCGCGTTCGTATACACGAAGCAGTCTATCCCCCCTCGCTCAGCGAGAGACTCGACACTGCTGCTGCGGATGGCGGCATAGGTCGCTCCGCCAAGGTGGACTCCTGATCGCAAGTCAAGCTTGGCGTAGGCGCTGGAGCAAGAGCTAGCCGATCTTGGGGCCTACCAAGCGCCTGGTCCTGCCGTCTGATCTCCCTTCCCGCGTGCGCCATAGATCGGGGCAGCTCGCGCTCGTACGCGCGCCGGAAGAAGTATGACGCGCCCCCTCTCTCTTCTCCCATCTTACTGAGCGTTCATCCCCGCCGCTGCTGGACATGGCGGCTGCAATTCGGACGTGTCCCATGCCTCGATTACTTCATGCCATTGCCGCGAAGTATCGAGTCGCCCACCTCAGCTTATGAAGATGATCTCGCAGCGTGCGTGCGTCATTGCGGTGCTGCCGGTGTGCTCATCCGCCTGCGGACTCTCGCTCGCTCTCTTGCGCCAGCCGCTGCTCCTCCCACCGGTTCCGATCGGACATGTCGCGAGAGCTGGAGGGGGGAGGGAGGTAGACGGTCGGGTGCAGAGGAGGGCATGCGGTCTTACGGCGGCGGGCGGTAGGTGGAAGTGGACGCTGATGCCCGCGCGAAGGAGAAGAGGTGGTGCCGGAGATTCGCAACAAAAGGGGAGGAGCAGCAGAAATGAGGCGAGCGGAGATGCGGAGATTGGATGCTCGGAACATGAAACGTCGGAACCGGTTGTGTATGATACACTAGCGCCGGCACTCAACATCTCCGCTTCTCAGCGCTGGCGGGGAGTCTCTCCTGAACCCCGAACATCCACCATGACGACGACGTTACGCACGGCGATGACCGCATACAGCACCGCTAGGGTCGCAGGACGGCAAGGCGGGACGGGCGGCTCCTGTCGATCCGAGATTTGCGCACTTCCAAAGATCCATTCACCCTTCCGACTCGAGCAGGACACGACGACGACGACGGAGCGAACAAACGAGCGGAGCGGCGAGATGACACCACCACCGCCACCGTCGCCGCCACCGTCGCCGCCACCACCCCATCGACACCCCATCGACACCCCCCCCGTCCGCCGCCGCCATGCACCGCGCTCCGCATGCGCGGGTGGCTGCAGCTACGTCACCCCGCCCCACCCGCCGTTGCACTCCACGAGCTCCACCCGGCGAAAGTGTAAAAGAAGAAGGCTTTGGCGCGGTGGCACGGGGATCGCGGCGGGCTGAAGACTTGGTCTCCCCTATTCGTCTCCCACCCTACTCTTATCCAGCATCGCCCGCTTCACCATCCCATCATCACCACCACCGCCACCGCCATCTCCATCAGGCATCTCCATCAGGCATCTCTCCCACCCTTTCGGTCGCTCCCGCAGGCAGGCGTGTGTCTCACCTCCATCAGCACTGACCGCGCCCACTCCATCCGCCACCGCCGCCTCCACCGCCTCCCCTTCCCGCCATCCCCATCCCCACCATGGCCGCCCGCGAGCGCTCCGTCTCACCCGTGGGCGCCTCGCGCTTCGAGCGCCCCATCAAGCCGCCGCTGAATGGCGTGCGCCGCGTCTTCGGCACCGGCACCACCAGCAGCAAGGCCTCCTCGCCCACCTCCACCGCCTCCGCCTCCGCCGACCCCCACGGCGGCCACTCGCGCACGGCCTCGACCAGCCTCCGCAGCTCCGAAGCCATGACCTCCTCCACCTCGCCCTCCACCACCTCCTCCTTCCCCGCCAACACCGCGTCCCACTTCACGGACCCGGAGAGAGAGACGGCGACGATGATGACACACAGCCCGGCCTGCAGCCTCCCCCCC
>NAJQ01000471.1:0-23456 GCA_005059865.1 Friedmanniomyces simplex
CGTGGGCCGCGTGAATGGTAGCAATAGTAGCCAGACCAGCGGTCAACAGCTCCTTCCCCTTCATATGCTTGCGTTTGTTCTCAATGTCAGTCGTACTACTACTGTCGCTCTCGTTTCCGCCTTCGCGTGAGTTGGTATTGGTGTTGGAACCCTGACCTTGACCCTGACCCTGACCTTGACCCTGACCCTGACCCTGACCCTGACCCTGACCCCCGCCTGCATTGCTGCCGTTAGTACCTTGGCCGCGATCGCGACCGCGATCGGTAGCGGCTAGACTGCGCTGCTGAGAATTCGGATCGTCCGTATCTGAAGGCGGTGAGCGACGGGCGTCCCGGCGACGGTTGCGGGAGGGCACATACGAGTCTGCGCTAGAGTTCGAGGGTGAGCGCCTCTTCCGGGACTTGGAGCGCACCCGGTCGTAGATCGCCTTCCCAGCGGCAGCTACCGCAGCGCCACCCACCAATCCCTTCAATGCTCCAGCGCCTCCGCCGCCGCCTTCGCCTCCCTCCGTGCGTGGACGCGATGCGGATCGGCCTCTGAATCGATCGATGACACTGCGGCTGCGGGCACGGAAGCCTGTGGTGGCGGTAGCGGCGGAGTCCGGCGAGTACGCACGATCGCCGCGGCCACGTGACTTTGAGCGAGGACCGTTGGCGAGGCGATTGGCGGCGAGACCACCGATGACTGCCTCCGCAAGATGACGCTTGTTCTTTTTGTCCGGATCGCGGTCTAATAGTCCGTCGATACCGCCAGATGCGAGGGCGGCGGTAGCAATGCGCTTGCCCTTGTCGCCGGTCCACGGACCGGGCTCCTTACGAGAGCGGAACGCTTCGACGGCACCAGCGACGAGAGCGGCTTGTGCGGCTTGAGCCCACTTACGCTCGGCCTGTCTCTTGTCACGCGGGCGCGACCGGCTGCGCGAGTCCTCGTCGGAAGCGTAGCCACGACGACCGCCGGCTCGAGAACGTGACCTTCCCGATCTGACGGATTTGGCGCCGCGCGAGGAGGAGCGCGATCGATCCTTCTTCTTGTTGCCGAGGACTGCGCCAGCTATACCGCCGAGGCCGAAGCCTTCCAATGCTTCCGCAATGCCGGACTTCTTGCGCTCTGGACTCTTGCGCCGGCGCGGTGGTGAGTCGGAGTAGTCGGATGCGTAGTCACGGTCATCGCGACGTCTCCTGTCCCGCTTCTCCGACCGGCGACCAGCCGCGTAGCCAGCAGCACCGCCGGCGGCCGCACCGCCATAGTCCGTGTAGCGATCGTCGTCGTAGTCATCGTCGTACCGGCCGCCTCGAGCACTGCGGGCACGACGAGATGGTGCCGCGGTGGATGCATAGTCGTCATTCCCACCGGAGCGTTTGTAGTCGTTGCGACCCGGTGGTGGGAAGTCTCGCGGGATGTCCTCGACACTGTCGTCTCGGCCGCGGAAGACCAGGTCGCGAGGTCCTGGGCCCTTGCCTCGCTCAATGTACGTCTCTTCCCTCACATACTCCGGCTCGTCGCGGTCGCGTGGGCGGGTACGTCTGGCTTATTTTCAGTAGACGTTCAACATGTGCCACGATCTGCATGCTTACACGCTGTGGTAGCGGCGGGGCTCGTCGTCGTCGTATCGCGACTGCGCGTATTGCGACATGGCGGCGGGAGGTGTTCAGCGAGCGGATCGCCGTCAATCAATGAGGTGGTGGAGATGCGGGTGAAAGTGAAGAGGTGGGGTGGCAGGTTTGCATGTAGGTGAAGAGCCGTCGAGGTGATGTTTCGTGGTAGAACGTTGAAGGTGGAAGGTTTGAGGGTTGCACCGGTCGGCCTTGGCAGTGGCAGTGAGGTGTGGTGCCCAACTCTCAAGTGGGGCACAGGGCGAGACGAGCCTTCCTTGTGTTCCTGAAGTGATGAGGTGACGTTGAGGTTGCAGGCTCGGCCTTGAGGGTTAGGCACTACTCTCGCGCTGGTGGAGGTGACCAGGAAACGGCGTGTTATCAGGTTGGATTATCACACAAGGAAATCTACCAGCCTTCGTCGGAGAAAGGTGAAGGCAGGAACGAGGGACCAGGTTTGTGCGAGAGAAAGCGAGATGCATGATGACGTCGGCAAAGTGGGCAGGCAGACCCCTGTTGTTTCGCCCTATGTCCAACTTCACGTCTGTTGGGCACCCATATCACACTACTATGAGAAAAGCAATAACAGCATTTTCGTATCTGACGACAAACCGACAGTAGGAAGCAGAGCAAATTCATACTGCGCCACATGGCATGGAGACTTTACACTAGGACTCGGAGAAATCATCAAGCTTCGAACGGCAGCTAGTGCTCGAAGGCAAAGAGCGTGCCGAATCGTGGAAATGCTTGTTTGTTCCCCTCGCGGTAACAACTGGACCAATCTGGACATGAATGGGGCCAGCGACTTCTTGTAGCAGTCGTGTGTCTGTTAAACCCGGCAGATCTCCTTTGCTCGCTTGCCTGCTACGCTTCCGAATCCGGAAGGCACCAGCACTTTACCGCCTTAGCCTCTGAGACCCGATGGGAGGCGCCGACGGCTACCCGCAGAACCACAGAGGCGTACGATACTCCGACGACTCAAGCCTCAACACCCTGGAAGTATGTATACCGCGCCCGCCGACGGGAGACCAGAAGCAGGTCTGGATCGTTTTCATTCACGGCGGCGCATGGCTGGATCCTGAGATCGACTCCTCATCTTTCAGAAAGACTCAAGGCCTCTTACTTTCCTCCCACCAAGCTGACTCCATCGCCGGCTTCGCATCGATCAACTACCGGCTATCTCCCAACCCATCCCATCCCAAAGACCCTTCCAACCCATCTGACCCGGCCCGAAACGCCAAGCACCCGGACCACATCAACGACGTCCTCGCCGCCATCCTCTATCTGCAGGAGACCTACCGTTTCGAAGACCGCTACATCCTTGTCGGTCACTCGTGCGGAGTGACGCTGGCTTTCCAGGTGGCAATGAAGCGTTACTGGGGCTCACAGTACGAGTCCACATTCGCCCTCGAGCTCAATGTCGTTCCACCTCTAGCCATCCTCGGTGTCGAAGGGCTATATGACCTCCCAGCGCTCGTCAAGCACCACAGCAGCGAGCCAGAATATCGAGACTTTGTTAGCAACGCTTTCGGTTCCGACGAAGCGGTTTGGGCTGCGGTGAGTCCAACAACAGGCGAGTACGAGGAGAGCTGGCCGGATGGAACGCTAGTCGTTCTCGCGCACTCTCGTGAGGACGAGTTGGTAGAGTGGAAGCAAGTGGACCTCATGCACTGTGCTCTGAGATCGCAAGGGTGGGATGAAGCGAGCAATGAGCGGAGGCTGAAGTTGATTGAGCTGAGGGGAAAGCATGATCAGGTGTGGGAGGAAGGCAAGGAGCTTGCGCGCGCGATAGAGGTGACTGTGGAGGCGGTTAGGAACACGATGTGAGGTGTCTTAAAGGAATCAACTCCTCCCCGAGGTCACGAGGGCATCTAGAAATGCGACCCTCGACGATGGGAGCGTACCAACCTTAGTGTGGTTGCGGATTCAATATATACATCGCACTATCCGTACTGCCCGATCAACTTGCCATCCTTATCAGCTTCGAGTTGCCTCTCCGTCCTATTCTTGCACAACAACCAGTTGTAGTCACAGCGCCATCGAGTGTTACGATCACGCACCTTCCACGCTCACCGCCCCTGCGCACCTCGCATACACCGCCTGCCCATATTGTCCTGCCCAGCTAAAAGCTCAACTACAAAGGGCGCTTGTACGAGCCCAAGGTGTCTGGACTTCGGCTGCGTCTCGTTGCTCCATACGAGTCAGCATCGCCGCATCGCGTTCGTCAGACTGTCGGAGTTGGTAGAAGGTACTGAATCTTCCGCCAAATCCTTCTGACGAACGCATTGGTTTTACTACTAGAGATCGGACAGTCAAAGAGTCGAGGCGTAGGTTGGCTACTCGGAGACGTCGGTAGAAGCGATCGGGATCGTGATGAGTCTGGAGACCAAGCAGAGCCGACTTGCTACAGACTTTGAGCCTAGAGATCTGTCCAAGGCAGGCAAAAGCGGACATACTAAAGCGAAGCCGTACATAAGGCAGGAGATTGATGGCTTGAGGATGTTACGAGTGATCTGGCGCAGAAAGAGACGGCGGAGGTTCGAGAATACCTCGGTTCTTCAGGTGTATTCCAAGATTTTGGATGTACTAGCAATGCCCGGCCCGGCGTTGAGACATGGACTTGGCCACCCATGCCTCACACCTGAAGCAAGCTAAGAGCTAGTCCTACGGCAAGCATGATAACCACCGCGCCACAGCTCGCGGGTCCAACGCTTGCTTGTCCAGTGTACGGCACAGGCGACGCCGTGGGGGTCGAGTAAGTCACATTCGTGCCGTTGGCGGAAGAGTTGCTCCCAAGAACAGGTACCGAAATGTTGAACTGCGCGCAGACTTGGCCGAAGAGCGTAGTGAATGCTTAACAGCTGTTAGTGGCTCGTGCTTGTGTGTCAATGTAGACAGTGAGATGTCGTACTGTAGATGTCTGCACTCGGGTTCGAGCATGTCTTGTCCGCACAGGCGGTAATGTTGGTCAATATGCCGTTCTGCCGCACACAGTGGCAGTATTGGTCTGCGTTCGTGCAGCTGACCGATGCAATGGCAGCTGGGTCACAGCTAGCCTGGGACATGTCAATCTTCGAATCCTGGACGCGTTCATACCGTTCGGAACTCACCACGCATGGAGGTATCTTCGATGCCTGCGGGCCCACCTGCGCCAGCGCGGCGGGAAGCAGCAATACGTAGAGTACGGAAGTGTACATGTCGTGAGTGCTGCGTCAGGCGTGAATGATCTTTCTCGACGTGGCGTTCAAGGGAAACAGGACCGTGGTGATTTCGTCGTCGGTGTACGGGTTAGCATCAAACACTTCCGTTGGGGTTGTCGTTGGCAACGCGATCTTCAGCGGAGCGATTAGAGTTCGACCAAGCCGCAGCCCCCACCGTACCCAACCTTCTCGTCCTCATCAACAACACACGTTTTGCAGCGTCAGAATTTCTTGCCTCTGGACCACTGGTCCACGCATTTACCTTCTCAACACCTTGCCGCCGATGTAGCATTCCGGGCGGTGGCGGCGGGAGACGGGGTCTTCCGCATGGCCGAGCACCGCTCGCGTCGGGGTTGCGAGTTCACCCCATGCATGCCATCAGCGGTGACATGGCGAAAGCTTTTCGCCGCGACCCCAAAACGAGATGCCTCAAGGCCGGTTGGCAACCCTCCGCGCGATGCATGCTTCGGCGTACTCATGAGAAGAGCGAGCAGAAACGTAGTAGGCGCGCGGAAAAGAGCGTATGACTCGGAATGTCAAGACTCGCACAGCTCGAAAGCTAGGCCAGGTTCTGGTGTCGATGGAATCGAGATACCCGATACATCAGGGCCTGAACGACTTCCGAGCCCTGGGCCCATTACAGGCCTACATTCCTAGCCTAGACATACAACCGCCCTCCATGTCGAAGCCGGGGGACGCTTCGGAGCCAAGCAATTCACCAGACAGTCCGGGACTGAAGCAAAGAGAACATTGATTCGGTACTGGCCCCTTTCTGATGGCTGCAGCTCCTACCGGATGCGAGTGGCGACTCCGCAGGTGCGCACACTGAGGACTCCTCTGCGGGACTTTCCAGGAATTCGACCGAGTGGGTATGTCGTCGAGCTTGATCTGCAGTCATCGAGCGAAGGCTGTTCACAATCAAGGGTGGCCACCACTACATGCCTTGGGTCACCAAGCACGCGCTATGACCGCCGTTGGCGGTGTACACTTGTACTCTGGCGTCCACCCTGTTAGCAGGCCAGCTGCTCACGCCCCGAGTGCCGTCTTGTCATTTGGTACTCGGACTGCAGAGCTGCTTCCGGAACGGTGTACGACATCTGGTTGTCCGGCATGGGACACGTGTACATTGTTGATTGCTGGCCGCGGTCCGCAATGGTGGTCTCCATCGCGCTTGGTTAAATTGTTGTGACGGCGGGGAACTCGATTTGCCTCCGACTTCTCACACCTCACCGGATAGGATCCTTTTCGGGAACATACAGTCTAGGCGGTGCCGACGCTCCGTCCTCTGGTATACATGGTTGTAGTGTTCATGTCAGCAGTAGTTGTTCAATGTGTATGGTGCTACCCGGACCAGTCGAACCAGCCGGAAACCCAAGCGTGAAAGGGGCGTCGATGAACGTAACCTGCATCGACACTCTATGAGGCTGGTGCAGTCGTACGTTTCCGCTGCTCTGCGCAGACGGTAAGTCCCTCCGCTTTTCGTATACTTCCTGGGTCGGAGCACAGCACTGTCGTCTCAATGGCAACGTGTACGCATTCTCGCTTGCTACCGGTTTGCTCAATCTCTTTCTGCGCTCACGTGAAACCGCTCCTCTCGTCCATCGGATCTCACAAGGCTGCACTCACGCTGCCGTCTGGTCCATGTCGATGGCGCCACGGATTGGGCCCGCTGACATGTAGCTGTCGGTCTCTGAGCCGGTGAACAAGCGATATTCAAGACTCTATGGGCTCCGTGGACAGCATCTACACCACTATAGCACGTCCGCTGTGTAGCCTGTGTCGAAGTGCGCGACACCAAATCGACAGTAGCGCCAACAGCAGCGCCCGTACACATCGATCTGGTCCTACTAGGGTGAGTCCTTTGGAGAGACTACAGACGGCTGCACACAACAGGGTGTACGCTACGGAGGACCTCCTGGTTCTGCGAGCATGTTCGTTGCAACCCGATGCCCGCCAACGTTCTGAGTTGGCGTCGAGACCACGTGGATGCCCGGACGGCAGGCACGATATGGGACGGGGACGGCGGAGGAAGGAACGTGTCGGGCTCGTGTTGCCGACCACCGATCAAAACACGGGCCCTGGAGTTTTAAAGCAACACAACACAACATTGCACTCCACGAGGTCCCACCTTGCAGCTTCACCGCGCACACAAAGTCCCTCACTCCTTCACTGAAACACAGCACACCAACACCCAACATGGCCACGGCCAATTCAGACCAGGATATGATGGCTGCCCTCGGAGCGAAACTGATGGGTATCAGTATCGCGTCGCCTCCGCGTGCCACTCACTCTGCGACCGCGCCTCGCTCAGTGCCAGCAACAACAACCTCGATCAACACCGACAACGTACCACTGTTCGCGCGCCCTGTCCCACCGGAGGTCAGGATCACTCCACCAGTAACTCGCGCTGAGTCGGCTTTCACCATCAAACCAACATCAACTACAAGCGCGAGCAGCACGACTTCCACCCCCGTCCTCACCGAACGGAAGCTCAACGTGCCGGATACAGTCAGTGTCTCATCTTCGAAGAGCGGCAGTGCCACACTTGAGGTAAGCGCCGAGCTGTCACTCGTGAACGAATATCACTGCTGCAAGACTACTCATTAACGTACACAAGCAGACCACCCGCGGCTCCCAGACAACCACCCCACTTCACACCGAGAGGAAGATGGACGTGCCGGTCACGAATAGCAACCCACTACGCAAGGGTGATCCCGTCGCGTTGAAGGTAGGCATCGACTACTGACTCACTGCCCCGTTACGAATAAGGAAGCGGCTCACTGACGTTCACGAACAGGAGGCACGCGAATTCTCTCAGAGCGTAGCCAACGGTAAGGTCCTTCAACCCCACGCCCGCAAGTCTACCAGCGGCACGCGCAGGTCCGTTGCCCAAGACATGTACGCTGCGACTTCGATCATGGCACCACCATCCTCATCGACCTTGCGCCTATCCCCACATGCCTCACCAAGACTTGTCGTGGCCAGGAACCCAGTCGCCGCTACCCCGACTGGGTGGCAAGGCTTCGCTTCAACGGCCTCCCTTCACGGCAAATCGGCGACTACTTCGACCACCCCCACGTCCACCAAACCCACCGCAACATCCACTACTCCCACGTCCAACCCCTTCGCTGCTCAGCGGGAAAAGGCCACAGTCATCACCGATACTGCCGCCGCCACCGCACCTGTCGTCACGGAGGTGAAGCCGTCGCCGCCGGAGAACAAGGAGAAGCCCACAGGTCTGCTCGGGCGCCAGATGGCGGACGTGAAGAACACCCTCAACGGTCTCACTCACACACTTCCGCCACACTTGCGCGCAAAAGCAGCCGCCGAGGCGTCCAAGTCTTCACTCTCCGCTGAGCCCAGCATCATGTCTCCGGCCAAAGTTAACACCTCGAAGCCAGTCGGCGGTACTGAAGTGAAGAAGGCGTCCGATGTCGCTGTAAAATCGAGCGCGGAGACGACCAAAGTGACACCAGCATCTAGGCCTGCGCCTGCTAGTTCGTCGGCTGCTTACCCCGCGGTCGAGCAGGATGCAAAGGTCAAGGCTGGTATCATTACTCCGATCCCCGCCTCCAATTCCACCTCCGCCACTTCCAATCTCGCCAAGCCGGCCGTCGATGACAAGCCGAAGCAAGACACCGCTACCTCAACTCCCGTCACCACAGATGCGGCTCAGTCGGTCGTCCCAGACAAGCCGAAGCTGATCGCTGCTCCTGTGCCCGCCCAGAAGGACGGTACTCAAGCCAATCCCATCTCCATCGACAGCAGTCACTGCGCCAAGTCGTCCGGCTCGTCGACCTGCATCATGGGCGACGTCGCGGTGGGTGTGATCGTCAATCTGCGCCGCGACATAGACGCCCTCATTAAGAGGGTCAATGCTTCGGAGCAGGCTCACCTCGACGACACCCTGAAGTTGGAGGAGATGGTCATGGCCGAGCATCGCCGCAAGTTCCTCGGCACCGACAGCGCCGAAGTGCCGTATAAAGTCTTCCTCACATACGGTATGTATCACCACTCACTGACTGCAATAACATTCCCATGCTGACTGACCGTAGCCGACGGCAAGATCATCGCCATCCAAGCCGACCGCCAGACGCGTGTCCACAGCCTCATCCGCAGCGCTCGCGCTCTCGCCCAGCTCACGCCGAGCGAGATGCAGAACCCGCGTTTGATCTTCAACGGCATGCAGGTCGGCCACTCCGTGTTGCTGGGTGAGGTGGGTATCCTCGCGGGAGCGGATCTGGCGCTTACCTGGGGTGGCGCTGAGGAGCCGTAAGAAGAGTGTCGTGAACGACCTCGGATCCAACGATCTCGGAGTCTGCTGCAGACATGCGTGGCAATGATGGGGAGATGGGCATGGGCTTGGCACTGCTTGACCTGCGTTCGATAACGGTGCCGGAGGAGCAGAAAGCTTCTCGCGCGGCGTTACGGGCGTGATGGCTCAACGGGGTACGCCTCGTCAGGCTCGCACCAGTATAGAGGCGTTCTTTAATGCGATAGTGAGGATTCTTCGCTGACACAGAAGCTTACTTGGTATCTCTTCTCACGTGCCTGTCCCTATTATGTACACCCTTCGACTCGTTTATACTATACTAAGTCGTGCACAGAGGCACAAGTACGCTAGCATCATGCTGAGGAGACACACTCTCTGAGACCCACATATCTCTCGTAGAGATAGACGCTCGTTAGGAACGTATCTTGCGCTATACCGCAGCATAGCAAAAATTGTTGCACTAAAGACAACTGGCAAATCCGTCCTATGTACCTGTCATGTACACCCTTCCGGCTCGACTATCCTGTACTAGACTACCTTATTTCATCTCGAGGAGTACGGCTCCAGCCCCATTGCCATTCGAGCCTTCTCCTCATCCCACCACGTCATCGCCATAACCTCGATCTTCACCTGCTTCGGCCGCGAATCATCACTGTCATCCTCACGTTGCCTCTTTTTGCCTACTCCGGAGGCTCGCTTGTCGTCGAGCTGCGGTGGAGCGTTCTCCTTCCCCAAAGTCTCCTTAGCCCCGGTCTTGACGTATCGTTCCGTGGTTCTCTTCGACCATGTCTCGAGCATCGAAACGGGGAAATGTTTCAACACGACCAGGTCGCTGTCATACGGCGGAGCGTCCGAACATACATCCGCTTCACCCGAGAGCAGCTCAGCGACAGAAGCAACCAGTGCCTTCCTCGGTCGCTTGGGCGCAGCCGCAGCGTCCACCTTGGTCTTCTTGGCATCGGAGTGTATCGCCGACGCTCTTTGAGGGAGCTTTGAGGATCGCCTTCTTCAAGTGGGCTTCTAACTAGGACGATAAAAAGTGCAGTTCACGAAGGAGAGGAGACGTGTTGGATCACGCTAGCTACGGCGGACTGCATCTCGTCTTCGCCTGGTCCCGTGACCTCTTGACCCACATCATCATCATCCCCGTCATTCGTCGACCAACACCCTGCGGATATACAATGACCTTCCTACCAAGCGAGATATGGTTGGCTATCCTACCATACTGCGAGTTAAACGATGCCTGGCTCTTACTTCGTCCCATAAACCTCCAACTTAAGATTTGCGTGGAACAGCACTTCAACGAACAGGTCCTTCCCCAACTTACCTTGAGCCTGCGAGTGCCGCTCGACCTGGACGACTACGACGAGTCCGAGGGTCGCGTTACGTTACGTGTCTGCGCTGAAGGAGACAAAGGACGAGGATCAGAAAAGAGGCATGAAGTAATATCTATCTGCTGGTGTCACGTCGTAGACACCGAGCCGGCGTTCTGCGAAAGGCACCTACTACACAGCTGGACGAGCATGCGTGACAATCGGTCAGGACAAGATCTCGAAAATCTGCAATGGGACGTATGGTTGCGAGGTCGACTGACCGCAACGCGCCTGAAGCAGCCTCGTATTGGCGCAGGATCAGGATGCGGCATCCACGGCGACGATGCTCAGCTCTCGTTCGACTGGATGCCGACCATGACTGCTCTCTCGAAGGTCCAGGATGCAATGCGATGATTCCACCACCAGCGATATGAGGTCTCCGCGGCATCATATTCTACAAGTGAAGCGCGATGTGTACGCCTGAGCCAGCGCTCGAATGCTGAGAATGCACGTACACGTAGCGGCAAATCCTAATCACTGTGGCCGCACGATTCCATGGACGTCACTGAACAACGTGGTCACGAGGATGAGGGAGCTGCGGCTAGCTTGTTGATGTCTTACGGAGAGCCACCCCTCCATCAGATCCTGTAAGAGTGAAAACTCTACTGCTTTAACTCGTCGCATCACAAAAGTAATACTTGGCCGTATCGACACATCCTCTGTGGCAGCAGCACCACCTTGCGTTCATGTCAGCCTTTCGGGCTGTTCTCGCGGAAAGAGACAACAAGTAGGCAGTGACTGGGATAGCATTTCATCCGGCCTACCATACGCTCCACCATGTCACAAGGGGAGAAGACAGGAGCCCTTCGCTCTACTACTCCCTCTCTTCGTGTGTGAAGTGAAGTGGGAGACTAAATATCCCAAGGCCGTCTAGGTTGCCTCCTTGAGCGGGGGTGGAAACACACTCGTGAAGGTTGCCAGGTCGTCTGCAGGCGGCCGTACTCCTCCTCATCCAGACGTGTCTAAGCGGCTGCCTCGTCGCTACATGTACACATGTGATTCTTCGTTCATCTCGTTCAAGAAAGAAGGCACGTGGGGCCTGACGCTGGACGTAGCGATCCGAACCGCGATGATTCAAAATCACGTGTCGAACTTCCGCGGCTGAAGCGGGCTCACGAAAGGCTCACAAGACCAGCATCAAGCCATCGTTCGCTGCCTGCGTTTGCGTATAACCGACAGCTCCCCGACATGAACTGAAGCCGAACCAACACCCTCTACCACGCGCGACAACGACAATGCTCGAACCGACCGTGAACACCCTCATCTCCTCCACCCGTCCCACCCTCTCCCGCCGCTCCGTCGCCGCCCTCCACAACTCCCGCTACCCTCTCGTCTCCACCGCCCACCGCGCAGCTTTTTCCAGCACGCCCAGCCATGAGCTCCCCACTCCTGGCGAGAGCATGTTCCGCTCCTCCTCGACGGTCGGCGGCCCACCCAGCACCTACTTCCAGCGGCAAAGCCTACCCGCCAACACAATCATCAAATTCGTGCCGCAGCAGACCGCGTGGATTGTTCAGCGCATGGGAAGGTTCAACAGGATACTCCAGCCAGGCTTCGCGGTACTTGTCCCGATCATCGATCGAATAGCATACGTCAAGAGCCTGAAAGAGAATGCGATGGAGATCCCAAGTCAGAGCGCTATCACGGCGGACAACGTCACGCTAGAGCTGGATGGTGTACTGTACACCCGCGTCTTTGACCCGTACAAGGCAAGCTACGGCGTGGAAGACGCGGACTACGCCATCAGCCAGCTGGCGCAAACGACGATGCGCAGCGAGATCGGTCAACTGACTCTGGACCACGTGCTGAAGGAGCGCGCACAGCTCAACACCAACATCACGCAAGCCATCAACGAAGCCGCCGCAGACTGGGGCGTGCGATGCTTACGCTACGAGATCCGCGACATCCACGCTCCCGGTCCCGTAGTAGAAGCCATGCACCGCCAAGTGACCGCCGAGCGCAGCAAGCGTGCCGAGATTCTTGAGTCCGAGGGTCAACGGCAAAGTGCGATCAACATTGCGGAGGGTCGCAAACAATCCGTCATCCTGGCTTCCGAAGCCGTAAAATCCGAGAACATCAACACTGCCTCTGGTGAGGCAGAAGCCATCCTGCTCAAGGCCAAGGCTACAGCCGCAGGTATCGCTGCCGTGGCACGGAGCATCGAAGACGGCCAGCAAGCCGCTCAAGGTGCCGTCTCGCTTTCTGTCGCGGAGAAGTACGTCGAGGCCTTCGGTCGTCTAGCCAAAGAAGGCACGAGCGTGGTCGTCCCCGGCAACGTGGGCGATATCGGCGGCATGATCGCGACGGCGATGGGTGTATACGGCACAGTCACGCAAGCGCAAGTGAAAGCTCAGTCCCAGAAGCTGCTCGGTGGGAAGGATCAAGAGAGCGCGCATGAGCAGGAGCAACAGCCGAGTCGGCCACAATCGGAAGGCGAGAAGACGTTGGACTCGAAGAATGCGATAGCGAAGAGTATGCTCGAGACATTTGACCGGACGCATCAGCGACATTGAGCGAGTCCAGGGTGCTCTCTGGGATCTTGTGCATGCATGGCGCTGAGGAGTCGTTTTGTGGGAGTAAACAGAATGGTAAAACGTGTGAAGCGGTGTCGCGGTGGAAAGTTGCCATGCTGTGCATTGTGTTCGTTCGAGCGCGTGTATACGACTCATCTCCTTCAAGGCCCTGTCTCTTACTTGACGGCCGTTCGTACGGATTTTCTAGTGTACCCAGTACTGTGTGAGACCCACCTGCTCCCATGATATCCGCCGCTCGTTGTCGCCCCACTGTTGACCATTGCAACACCGAAGCGATCCGACTCCGGTACAGTTATTATGAGGCGGCGTTCGACTCATTGCAGCAAGCTCCGCACTGGCGGCGTGGGGGCGAAGCACGCCGAGTGACGTTAAGAAGCACACAGCCTCATTGGTTCACAGCCTGGGGCCGCCGGGCGGGGAGCATGACAAGGAAGAGCGAACGTATAAGAGGCATCAATGAGACGAATATGTAGACAAGTAGCGTGCTATTCGTAATTTACATCAACCATGCCGATCATATTGACCATGTCAATCATATACACCATACCAACCATACCAACTCCTCCTTCCGGCCAGCGAAGGCGACACAGTCCGTGTTCTGCGCTAGGGTCTCCGCACGTGGGGTATCTCATCGCACATCCGTTCCGCACAACGCCAGTTGAAAGATCACACAGCAGGCCCGTGGGTGTCTGAATGCATATATAGGTTCCAGAGAAGGCGGCTACCGATGCCCGCCGTAAATGAGGTTGTACCGCAAGCAGTCGGTGTCGTCGGGGTTGATGTCGCCATCTCAAAGCTCAGCAACTGTAAGTATCAAGGTCCATATCCAGATACCGTAAGAAAGCGGCGGTCGCCGCCCGACGTGACCGAGCTTGTTCTGCAGGAAGTCGGCGCCGTGGTCATGCCGCATCGCCAGTCCAAAGTTCATCCAGCACGCCAGTAATACGCAAGGTCCAAGAGAAGCGGCTACCGACGCCCGCCATAACTGCGCTCATACTGCCGCCGATCGGCGTCGTCATGCAGCCACATCGCCATCATCGGCTTCAGTGGCTTGATTTCGACGCGGCGATGGCCGATGTTGATCGCCTGCGGGATGTCGCCGGGATAGATTGTCGCAGGAGATCCAGCGTGCGCGGAGGCATGGGAAGTCGCCATGTCGGTGAGTAAGTCGACGCCGGCACCGTACGCGTAGTCGGCCGCGGTCGGCGGTCGCGAGTATATGCCACCGGTGTGAGCGTGGACGATTTCACCGCCGGTCCAGACACTGTGCGCGCTCCTGACGCCCGCAGCCTCGCGACGTGAAGCGTGAGTCGCTGTGTTGTCAGCGGGGGCCGGCGGTGGGGTACTCGACTCGTCCGGCAAGCGCGCGAAAGCGGCGTGGTTGACAGCATGGCCGTCCGCCGAGCCGATACTGCCACCAGACTCAGACGAAGTCGCGTTGTCGTCGAAGATGAGGCCAGGTAGGTCATCGGCGCCCGGAGGAAGAGACGACGGATGGTGACGTGCGGTAGCCACGTCAGGGTTTCCGCGCGGACGAGCGTCGGCGAGAGCACCGGTGTTGCCAGGAACATGTGCGTTCGGCTCGTAAGCCGCGGCTGACATACGTTAATTCAAAGCAGCAGCAGCAGCAGGTTCTATTCAGATGCTCACAAGTGTGGTTAGCCATTGGCGTGGCTCCGTAAGGCGCAAAGCCGCTGCGATTGGCTAGGGTGAGGAGGCTGGGACGAAGATGAGCTGACTCTAGCCGGCGTGGATTAGCTGCAGACTCGCGAGCGGTGATTTCCAGTGCTGTTGAGCGTGGAAAGTCAAGTTACAAGAAGCCTGCAGTCTCGTGGTGACAGCAAGTGAAGATAAGTAGAGAAGTCGATGGAAAATACGGGGCTGGGGGGAGCGGACTTCTGCACCGCCAGATTCATTTCACGAGTTTCTGACCGGGGGAGCCGCAATGACCCTGAAACATGGATCGAAAATTTCGCCGCTGCTCAGGGGGGTACCTAAGTCCGGCGGGGTGGCATCCTAGCTTGCCGTCATACTCCAGTATTGAGTACGCCTGGTCTGCGATCACGGTTTGATGCTGACGCGTGGCCGTGGACCCTTGGTCGTTGGGATCGGTGCCCATCCCCTACGAGTCGCCAAGCGTTCGTTCGCAACAACAGTCGAAGCGCTGCGACCGGAGCAGTGAGCCCCAAGAGATCGCGGAGAGACCGGGCGGGTCCACAGAAACGAGCGGAAGCGGGGTTGCAACAAGCTGGACGGCCTGGACTATCACGAGTTGCTCAGGCACGGAGCGTGGCGGAGCGGAAGTCCCGTCTGTCCTGAGGCGTAGACAGAGCCGTCGGCAGCGTGAGGGTCGTTTGTGAGGACCAGCCCGTGCCGTAGCATTGTTTTCGCATTTCTCACAGACGAGCCTGAATGGTAGAGAAGGACTTTTGCGACTTCGGTCTCCCGAGTCCCACTCCAACACGATCAAGCCCACAAAAAGCTCTCCCCTGTCTCCGAGGAGCTCCAAGCCGAGGACGGCAACGTGATGAGCTGCATCGTGGGCAGTGCAGCCGACGGGTTTGAGCCAATGGTAGGTGGTGGTGTGCTGGGCGACCTCAACGTGACTCCCGCACGCTTCTGCATGGTGTGTGGGCCAGGCTTGCTCCGAGTGGTCGTGGAAGCGCCCGGTAGATGTAGGTATCATGCGGACCACACTTGACGCCTTCACCGGTCTCCTGATGGCTCCCGGGCATGCTCAGGTGTAGGGAGTCGGCGCCCCATTGGCTTCGCTGCAGAGCGGAGGGACCAGGCTAGGCGAGGAGTGGTCCAGTAGGCAGCCAAGGTTCTGCTGCGTATCCTATGGCTGACAGTGCAGGTGTGAAGAGGCCGCCCGCGGTGATACCGTAGTTGTTGTTGGGGGCGAAGTCCAGGACGTGGGGTTCCATCTGTCGTAGCCTTAGAGCCTCAATTTCGGGGCGACGTAAAAGCCCCCAAGTGGCACTTGGCCGACACATTCTTCTTCTATATACATACTGCGTGAGAGCCAGAAGGTCACAGGTAACGGGCAACAGGCATTCGGGATGGCAGAGGATGGTTTGGCAAGGTTCGCAGGCAAGTGGCCATCGTGGCGCTAACAAGCTTCCACCCGCTTCCGGCTAGCACAGAAACAGGTGAATCCGCTGGCCGCACGCCCACGCCGCCTCTCTACCTCCCACACCCTCGCCATATGACGTAAGATCAGACGGCCAGCCTTGGCACCGCCTTGAGCATTGATATTATCCGACGTATCACTGCCGTCCTGCTGTGCATTCGGAGCTGGTGGACCCATGACAGTATCGTATCAGTAATGAACGCCCATATCCACGCGCTCTGCGCTGCGAGGCCAGGTACATAGCCCGAGGGCGCCCCCCCGTGGTAGACTTTCCAACTTGCCATCATTCACTGTCCACGTACGATGGGCAGTTGCCCCTCAATCACTCAACACACAGACTATGTCCTGCCAGACCTCTCAACTAGCGACGAACAGGCGATCGAGGTGGGAGACTTTGGCCGCGTCAGTATTCGCGACATCCACAATGCACTCTCCTGTAGACGGCAATGCACCTGTTACGGCGGTATGGCGGCGGCCGAGACGGAGTACCCACCATCCTCCTCGCTGTTTGCGAGCCCGCCCTCCAGCGTCCCCGACTACCCCGAGGCCACGGATCCCATGTTCGATACCAGCGGCTACATCTACTCCGCGCCGGACGACCCGTCATGGCACTTTCTCGACTACAACACGACATCGGCCTACCCGGGAATCGACACCACCCAGCTCTTTACAGGGTCAATCAGCTCCTCGAGCGAACCGTTCGGGATTGATACAGAAACGCCTGGGGCTGGCCCACTTGGCGCCCACTCGTATCTACCCATGACTTACGAGCCACTCCCGCTCATGGGCGGCACCGACCATCGCTCGCCCGCAGTTCCCAACGAGCCAACCTATACGCCTTCTTCGGGAGCACGCTCGGATTCCGGCGACAGCACTCGGGACGAGAACGAGCCACGCTTCACCTGCTCCCAGTGCCGAGATAGCTTCCGCACGTACTACACACTGGAGTCTCACGCGCGAGAAACCGCACATCGAGCGTATGTATGTCCCGAGCCTGGCTGCAAGAGTCAATACTACCGACGAGACTCCTTCGTCCGGCACATCAAGACGCACCGCGAGTCCGGCCTTCACGTCTGCATGATCTGCGAGAGAAGTAAGCACCGCAAGACGTTCAAGCGGAAAGACCACCTGAGACAGCACATCCAGCAGTTGCACCCTGGCCACTCTGTGCAGGACTGGAGCGGCAAGACTGCGTCCAGCCGTTCGAGCTCCACGAGCAGTCGCTCGAGTCTGGACGCACCATCGTGTAGAGGCGGGTCCGCCACGTTAGGCGGCGATCGACTGAGGGCTGCTCTCGCGAAAGATCGAGGTGTGAAACAGGAGAAGCTGCGAGCTGACGGCTCCTGTCATCCTGTCGTGTCGGGTCCATAGACTGCCAGGCTGCGATGCAAGAAGCAGTACGATGGATCAGCGGTGTGCCGGTGGCTTGGTTTGCTCATCTCTTTGCCTCTCGGATCCTGCGAGCTCGGGTTGTCAGTCTTCCTCAAAATCTGCCCCAGCGCCGTAATGGACTTGGGCAGCTTCTGACGGACTTGGGCAGACTTCCGGGGTTTGGGTGGTACCAACTCATAAGCTTACCATTGGCATTGACTATATCGACATTGGAAAGCACGGCATACGGTAAGGATGTGGGATCTGGCCGCTATTCGTAACTATGTAGTCATGATATCCAACTGCTGTCAGCTAAACAAACGCCGTATCGCAGAGCTGAGCAGCCTTCACGGCAGCATCGTCCACGTCCGCGTTCACAGCGTCTTCCGATGTCTCGGATGCAGCCCTCCGCTCCTTGCCCCGATCAAGTAGACCGCAGCCTTCATATCCAGCAGCGGGTCGTCACTGGGCTCGATCCCATCAATCCTCGGGATTGGGTGTGAAGCGGGCGACTAGAATCAGGAAACGTTTCAGAGCGGTTCAGACCGAGCGTGTATCAAGCGAAGATCATTCGCTTCTGCTCCTCGGACTCCATGTGATCCAGCCTGGTCGTGCCCAGCTCGACCTGCTCCCTGTCGTCCGGCCAGTGCTTCGTACACATCATCCGTCGGATCCCCTTGTTCAGCAATCTGCGCGAGGTACTTGAACTCAATGACCTCCTTCGCAACTCCTCGTACAAACAACCCCTCGTCCTACCCGCCACATCACCCTCAGAAAGCGCCTGCACCCCCTTGACCGGAACAACAATATACGGTACAGACGTCCCCCTTCCCCTCCCTCGAAACAAACTCAGAAGCATTAAGCCCATAATACCTCTCCCTCCCAAACCCCAACAGGAAAAGGCTTCGGTTCCTCCACAAAAGTAGCAGCCGACAGCGTCTCCGCCAAGAACTTCACAATCAAGCCTTGACCAATCGCCCGCAGTACAGTCAAAAATCGCTTCCCGGTTCGCATGGGAAAGTAGGGGGCGGAGTGGCACACGAGATCAGAGTGCTTATGACCGTCACCGCTTAGCACGAATCGCGTGGCCATACCCCGGGGCATACTGTCGGGATCTGTGTCGGGGAATATGGGAAATCCCCGTCGAGCTGGAGAAGAGGACGATGACAGGAGTAGATTTATTGTGGAAGTGCGGCGCTTTGGACAGCGAGCCGGCGGCGGCGGGGGTGGACGTGAAGGTGCCGGTGGCGGGTTGGCCGCGGGCGTGGGCTGATTTGGGGTGTGTTGGGATGTGTTGGGAGGGAGGTTGAGTGATACATGGGTCACGGGTTGATGTGATTACTTGCCCACGCGGTAGCCAGCCGGCGTGCCAAAGGCCTCTTTCATCGTTCTGCACGAGGCTGTCGGCTGTCTCATTGGTCTGCTTGTTCTCCGACAAGTGGCACGGCTGCCGTGGGCCTCTCCTGAAAGTGGCGCAATATCGGTACCAACAATGTCGACTCGTCCGGTCTCCTACCACTCGCTCTTCCTCCTCGCACCTCTACGTCAAGGGGCAGGCAAATCTTCTTGTATGTGCTCTCGCGCCCATGAAAGGCCGGCCCATCGCTTGCTTCTTGATGATGTATGAAGCGTCAATCCACCGCTCAGCAGCGGCCGCAGGATCGCGACCTGAGGGAGCCCCCCCCACTGGCGTTAGGCCCATGACCAAATGGAGGCATCCTTGTCCGACCGTAACACGAGTGCTGCGAGCAGCTGTTCACGAGTGCTGACTGAGCGGGGATGTTAAGCTGCACTTTAAATGCTGACGGGGCATACAACATTGGTACGCCATTGGCTCAAATATGCTCACGAGTGTCTTTCTTGAAGTCACCAATCAGCGTGTATATCCTTCATCCCCTACATATCTCAGCCCCTACCATTGTTACAATCCCGTGATCCATCACTCATACATCTCCCATATATCTTTCCCCCTTAGTCCAACGACCTGGGCAAGTCTCCTCGGCAAGTAATCACCACCACATAGCAGTACATTCCCTCGTATGTGGCCGGTCGAACGCCGTAGAGACTTAGACGGGAGTCTCGGATGGAGAGAGAGAGAACCCGAGGGAGTCAGCAGTCTCTCGCTGCAGACACCTTCCCTTTCTCCCGAGGGAGTGTCTGCGAGCCGGTTCCCGGAGCCTCCGTTCGTTCATCCGACATCTCGCTCCCGCCGACGTCTCCCCCAGACCGTCAGACAGGCCATCGACTCGACCACTCGTCTTCTCCCCGTCTTTGGCGTCCCCTAAAAGTCCCGAAACTGATCATCCACCTCCTCCCTCTCCCTCTCCCTATGACTCCCCCTCACACTCTCCTTCCCCCCCCTCTGGCTCCTCTGACTCCCCCCCTCATACTGACTCCCCCCCTCCCCCACCGCCGGCGGCCTCCCCTCCCGACGCAAGTACTCCGCATACAACTTCCCGCCCGTGAACCGCGGGCTCGCGGCACCCAGATGGGAACTCCCCGGCCCACCACCATCACCGCCCAGCTGCTGCTGTTGCTGAGACGACCGCTGATTCAACATCCCCGTCACCTCCTCGCTCTCCACCATCACCACCATCCACACCCCGACCCGCTCATCACTGCCCAAGAGAGGGGTGCAATGGATCCACCTCGGCTTCCCCTGCATCTGACCCGAAAAGCTCCCCACCGACTCCCTCTCCCCCGGCAGCCCCGCGGAGGCGGAATGCGTGAGCCAGGTAATCTTCGCCGTCACCCCCGTACCATGGGACAGCGCGTCCAGGATCCCCTCGCGCACATGCAGCGGCCCGCCGATGCGCTCGAGGAATTTCGTCTGCAGCAGACCCGGGATGCGGAGGGCCGGGGAGGTGAAGGTGATGCGGAGGGAAGGGTAAGGGCGGACGAGGAGGTACTGTCGAGTTTTATTCCACATTAGCATTGCGGGAGCTTACACAGGGAGGTAAAGGCTTTGGAGAACTCACGCTCTGGTAAACCCCCGGGAGTCGCCCCGAAGGCCCGAGGGAAGGGTGCGGCCACAGTCCCCGCTCGGCCGCAGTGTCGTCCATGCCCAAGAACTTCCTGCCTCCGCGCGCGGGTCTGTGCGAGGAGGATGGAAGAGCGGCGCTACTACTACTCGCACCCGCACCCGCACCACCAGCACCAGTGGTATCCTCGCTCCCCCTCCTCGACCGACTCTTGATCATGTTGCTCTCGTCTTCACTCAGCATCTGCCCCAGCTCACCCAACGCATGCCTCGCATCCTTCTGCCTCCCGCCGAAGCGGCTATCACTGCGATCCCGGGCGAGCAGTTGCGAGAAAGATTCCAACCCTCTCCCGCCTTCGACGAGGGAGCTGACGTCGATCTGGCAGCCGAGGAAGTAGCGCACGGCGCCTTTGTTGTCGTACAAGGGCGCGGTCATGAGGAGGTTCATGAAGGGGGAGCCGTCGCGGCGGTAGTTGAGGATGGTTTCGCAGATTTCCTGCCCGGCCGCGAGGGCTTTGATGAGGCGGCGCACGGTCGAGTTGGAGGACTTGGGGCCTTGGAGGAAGCGGCAGTTGCGGCCGATGGTATATTCGCGGCCGTATTGGGTGGTGTTGTAGAATTCTACGGGTTGGAAAGTCAGCTCAATCAACTACAGTCTCCCGTGTTGTGTCCACCCACCCTCAGAAGCGTAGACGATAGGGTTGTCTCTTAGCGACGGATCTGTAACACAGTACACCTCGGCCAGACTCGGGATCAGCTCGCGCATGATCGGCGCATTATTGCCCGTGATCTCCTTGACGAGCGTGTCGGTCACCAGCGTTACCAGCCGGTGGGTGATGTAAGCCGGTAGAGCATCGTCCACGAGATCCTCCACAATCTCACTCGATCGGGCCTCGAACCGGTCGTCGAGAGTGGCTGCGATATACGGTGGATGGCCCGGGGCGGTGGGTATCTGCTCCGCTAATGCGTTCGCATACTCGACGGCGGCGATCGCCTTCTTCGTCTCCAGGTAGCGGGTGAGGGCCTGGGCATGTTGGGGTCGGTATTGATTCAGGAAGCGGGTAAATCGGGCCGCGAGGTTGTGGTCGCGGAGGATGAGATCGAGATGGTCGAGGGAAAAGAAGCGCTCGGACAACGCCTCGATGTTGTCGTGGGAGATGGAGGGGGCGGGTGGTTTGAGATCGTACGAGGCCTCGTCGGATCCGGATCCCAGAGCGGTCGTCGGCTCGGTGTAGTGCTCATGCCGGTCGTCGGCGGGGTCGAAGACGCTGGGGGGGCTGACGGATCGGGCAGCGCTGCCAGCAGACATTGGAGAGAATACTGCTCGCGCGACGAGGACGGGCGCCTCCTCTTCGGTTGATATCTGTCGCGCGTCGTTCGAGACCGTTCGCGCCGGAGTGGATATCGTTGGGTGTATGTCCGGGGATGGGTCACCTTTGGTAGGCTGTGGCTAGGCTTCGATGGCGTCGCGCTTCCAAGACGAAGGGTAAGGTAGGAGAGCTTTGGGGCGGAAGCAGAGGCGGAAGAGGAGGGGAAGGTGGAGGAGGAGGAGAGGGGAGGGGGATGGTTGGGGCGAGGCGAAGAAAGGGCGGCCCTCGATTTCGAAGTCCATGTACCCACGTCATGCCCATCACCAGTCCACCACATGGCGGGCGGGTATGCAGGCGGCGAGAGAGCACTGATCCTCCAACGGCCCGATCGAGGGGCACTATCACTAGCACTAGTACTAGGTATCCCCTCGTGTCTTCGCTCCGTGGAAAGAAATCGGACCGGACCCAATGCTGATGCCGTCACATGATTGGTCGACTGCCACGGGCGTCCCCGCCATCCGGCTATCGTCATCGCCATCGCGGGGCGTGGAGGCGCTGATGTCCTGTCTGGGTATCCCCAGCTGTAACGCTCGATCGGTCTGGCATCTCGGTCGCATCTCATCAAGGCAACAACACGAACGCCGCTGGTATGGCAAGGACAACAGTGCGACGTGGATGTGGACTCGGTTGTGAACGACAATGACACACCGAGCTCGATGACGAGGCCCTTCCTGACCGGATCAGTACATGTATGCATGCTGCCTTCCCGGATCTGTCCCGCATGCATGTCCGTCCTGTCGTTTGGCGGCTGCTGTACATGTACATGTAGCTCGCACACGTGGCTGCGGGAGTAAGGTAGTGAACCCACATGAACATGAGGTGCACCTGTCAGACCTGTCAGACCTGTCAGACCTGTCAGTCGGCCTTCGTAGACGCCGATGGCATATGACGACCAATGACTACTGACAACATGCCCCGTCGACCGCCTCTTCCTGCCTGTGTGGTTGTGACCAGGCTAAGGTACCAACCAGGCAGCAATGCTTCTTGTCTACCTCGCTTGCCTCGCTTTCGTGAAAGAGGAGACGCCCCAGCCTTCGCCACCATCGACGGAGCAGCCATGGCACGCTACTGGCCAGTAGGGCAAGCAATAGATCTGTACTACACACCCCAAGCGTCCTCCCTTTAGTATTGGGGGCGACGGAAGTGCGGCGAGGTAAGCTGAGAGGCTGCCCTTGCCTATATACTGCAAGGACAACATGAGGGAAAAAGGGACGTCAAAGCTGAGCAGCTACCGGAAATCACCACCGCTCGTCCCTGACACACTCAAGGTATCTCGACCACCAGCTTCGTGGCCGACACACCCCTCTCCATCCTCTCCATCGCCTGCTGAACCGCCCCTAGCCCACGACCGACGACCTCAGGATCCGGCTTGCACCTCAACACCCCCTTCGCCAGCGCCTCCGTGATCCACCCGAAGATCGCCGGTCCGACTGCATCGTCCTTGATATGCGTGCTCCAGCCTGGAGACGAGAAAATCAGCATGAAGCCCCAAACACCATCAGACGCCGGCTTCCGTACAAAAGCTTATCGTGACATCCTCCGACAGCCCCCCGGGTACCTGCGAGCTAGCCATGGGAGGGAGCACAGTAGCGACGTGCTTGTTCCCATCAAGCCGATGAGCAATCTCCGC
>NAJQ01000472.1:0-19550 GCA_005059865.1 Friedmanniomyces simplex
GACCTTCATCTTGTCGTCGGTGCCAGTCCTGGTGACGGAGGCCACGCTAGAGTCTCTGTTGGTGGAAGACATTGTCGTGTCTGAAGAACTACCAAGTCCTTGAGGGTGTTCAAAGTGTTGCGACCCTACAAGGTAGTGTCACGTGGTAGAGCTCGGTGGGCTTGGATAGTGTCAAGACACGGTCAGTATTGGGTGATACTTCTCTCGTTGATGAACTGCTCTGCTGGAATCGTTCCTAGGTATGCGAAGACCTTTCAGTTGGATTGCAACATGAGTTGAACACGAACTACCTATGAAGAGAGCGCACCTGCTATATACATAAGAGATTCGTGTGGTATTGAAGTGCTCAGTATGCTCAGGGTGCTCAGTAGCGAGATCACCTTGATCACCCTGATCACTTGTCTTGCTCAGTGCCCCGATCTCAGGGCGACTGCTGAGCAGCGCGTTGTGATCAGTTGCTGCGGCCGTTGCCGCACACTGATCACCGTTAAGCGAGTGTGTCCGTAACAGATGACTGCAGGCGTTGCACAGTACAGCAGCGCTCGAGATGCCGACTCATGAACAGTCGTGCGCGCGTGAAGCTGGCCACTTGTGCTTCCTACTTATTCGACTCAAACATGGGATGAAGGATGAAGGGGCAAGCGGGGGCTGGGAAAGTAGAGATAATCTGGACAGGTGCTGATACTTGCGAAGTAGTCTCAGAGTATCTTTAGTCCCGACTGAACGGAGCGGTGTCCGCGCTTGCCAACAATACAAGCAACAAAGACGAAATCTCTGTAAGGTTCGATGTCTGGGCTCAGTACAGGCCCCTCTTGCAAGCGCTCATGGCGAAGTGCGTCTATCGAGGCTATCCGGCCCCAATGATCCCGCAGGGAGTTCTTGCTACTCGCCAGACATCTGAGCTTGAAGATACCGCCTGTCCGAATTATCATGGTTGGACGTTGCTGTACTTGATGACTTGCGTAGATGGAACCTCGATCTAACAGTGTCGCTCCCAACTTAACGGGAGCTCAGCGAGACCGTCGCGATCTCGTCCGCGGCTGCTTTGGCTTCGGACGACGAAAAGAGCACACCCTCGGCTTCTGAATTTTGCGTGTCGTCATGGATGACGAGCTGCTTTCGGCTGATGCTCGCGTGTTGCGCTTGTTCGTTGATCGCTGGTTTCCTCAAGCCTAGTCGGCGAGACTTCGTATCTCGGAAAAGGCTCTATAGCATCCGTGAAGCAGCGAACGTCCCGCCAGATGTCGTATGCTTCTTCTGCTAAAGTCCCCGATACTGTCCGTACGTGCGTACACTCACAATCAGATATCAGAGCTTCCTCGTCTTTATCATCTTACCCGAGGCCGTATCAGTCTTTCCAGAGGTAGCAATCTCTTGTTCACGGGGAATTAATGCTTGCAGCAAAGCCCGCAACGTGGCCTTGTTTTCAGGATCATCCTGGGCTTGGCCGATCAGGACATCGCAGATGCGCTTGCAGCAAACTAGCACCTTATTGCTCTTACTACTACATCTGCGCTGATCGTGCTCTCGTCGCCGTTGTCATGACAAGGTACCTCCGAACTGGCGGCTTCCTCAAATTACCGTGACCCGAGACATTGCGCGCCATCCTCGTTAACGCGACGTCATGAACGATCTCACACAACGAGTGAGATTTACCATTGTTAAGGGGGCTTTGAGGACTCTGATCTGCGTGAGATAGCACCCAGACTAGACCACTGATACTACTATCATGACCACGGCAGATTCAGAAGTTCAGGGATTCTCGGATCTATGATTGGCCATCCTAGAATCTAAAGATGGGCACGCCGAAGGAACTTACCGGCATGCATCGGCTGTCGATGTGGATGAGTTGACGGTAGTGAGGTCGATGATAGCGAGGAAGGTGGCGTTGTCCTTCATCAAGTTTACAGAAATGGAAACGTTGGCTTGTCAGGTCACCCTTTAGATTTGTAGATCACAACCGTCCATGCTTGTTTCGCGTTATATCTGTCCATAGTGCCGTAGATACATTACTCCAATGAAAGCCCAAGATCATTTCCACACTGGCGCACCCGTGAGACGTACGTTTCCTTTTGCATCGGAGTAAGCTCTGCCCAGTAGATACCACTCGAAAGACTCTTGAAGAGCTTCTGCAAACTTCTTTGAAGCCCACCCCGGTTATTGGCCCGCCTAAGCAGCATAGCGATCATGCTTGACGCCTCTATTAACGCACTTACGATTGACAGCGCAGTCCTGTCGGCAAGCACCACATGAGCAGCCGTGATCCAGCAATCGATGATCCTTCGCGCTTCTTGCTCGTGAAGGCTGATTCGGTTCATCGAGGCTTTACTTGTTGCGATCCATCTGGACATTGGCGCAAGGGTCCCGACAGTATAGAAATCTTTGCTGATGAGCGTTCCTCCCACTATCGTAATGACTGCGTGCAGAGTGCCAGAAGGGATGACGATCGCTTTGGAGCTGGTGACCTCCGAGTATAGCGCTCCCTCAAGTTTTTGGCAGATGGTCGCAAGGCGGAAAGGTTCATTCTCGACGCCATCAAGCAGCCGGAGATTCTTCGTCGTGGGCGGGTACAGCACAAAGATCTTGCGGCAATCATCGACCACTGCAGAAAGGACATCCTTGCCGTTATCTGATTATGTCAGTGCGGTGATCTTCACACAGCCGGTCGTCTGTTCATACCAATATGAAGATCCGTCAAATGGTCCTTGCTAGCAACGATGATCTGTGTAGACACTTCAGGGAAGTGTGGTACATAACCAGGCGTTGGAGGTATCCTTATCGAATTATCGTCCGATTTGACCACCAAAGCGCTGATCTGACATCGCTTCTGCGCTTTGATGTCCATCCACAGCTGCCGCCAAAGCTCAGCCTTTGGCACCTCGGACAGCTCGGGGCACGTGATACTGTCACGATGAAAAGTGACGTTCGACTTGTCTGAAAAGTAATCAGCCAATGGGATAACTAGACAAGACTGTAGCGTACCAACGACATTGAGCGTATCTTCGGAAAAGGCGGTATGATACGCAAGGGACCTTGTGTAGCAGATCGCCTCCGGATCCACGTGGAATGGCACGCGCGACACACTTTCCCATAGTCGTTGCATGCTTATCGGAGCATTTGTCAAATGCACCAGAGCGCTGTTTGCAAGGGCGTCCTGTAGATGCTTGCCGATCTCGAAGGTCCAGGGAACACTAGCAGAAGGAGAAGGAGTATATTGTTCTTGGAGAACAGAGTCACAATGCACTGTACTAGATTGTTGGATCGATGATGGTCCGCCATGGGTCACGGTTTCGCAAGCCTTCTTCCTAAGAGGGCGGGATCTGTGCCTCCCTTCTCTGTTGATGTGCTGTATTGTACTGCGCCCTAGCGAAGAGGGTCGGCAAACATCCCGAAGAGATTCTGCCACTGAGTTGCAATCTACGGCCGTCCATCGAGCTTTACGTACACGATTGAGGGATTTGCCACCGGCGTGACCACGCTGACGCCTCGGCTGGTGCAATAGCGGCAGGGTTGCGTCGAAATTTGTTTTCTGTGACAGTGCGCTGAGGCCTCTGAGGAATCGTTCGGAATGCAAACCATCCAAGCCGAAGTGAGCCACGATTTCGTGCGGTCGGATCCATTCCCTGCGCTGAAAGCTCGTCAATGGTCCAATAAAGTTCCGCCGCGTCGAGTACTGTTCACAGGATTGTATAGCAAGCAAGTCGAGGGTACTGCGTGCTTGTTCGCCAATGGTACCTATAGTCTGTTGACATGGTAGCTTGGCCTTTTCGCAGAGTTGTCCGATTTCTTGAAGAGTGGCTAAGCTCGGCTCAGCGTTAATTTGGGATAGTTAGCTGCTAGGTCTTGCGTATCTTCGGTGGACTGGGATTCGCTTGCCATAGGCAAGGTGTGATCATGAAGACCGGGTGCTGAACGTCGGCAGGCTTGAACGTCGGCAGCTGTCAACGCCAACAATAGTGCATTGAAAGAGGGAGAAGGTGCCAGAGTGTACTTGCTATCATGCCCATAGATTGTGCTGCACAGTACTGGGCTGATTCCACACGTGTCGCGCTGTAGGAAGGTAACGCGTCGCCCGGTGTTCAACCCCTGCCAAGCCCGTGATGCAGGCTTGAAACATTAGTTCTAGCCCGCGTTGGCCACTGTGCGTGCATGGACCTATTGTGCCACGCGTCGAAGCGCGACAGAACCGGCGGTGAGACACAGAAACCTCTGACACCTCGGGAAAACGCGCGACAAGCGAGCATCTCATCGATTGCAATGTTATTACGTTCCTACGGCGCTCTAGCAACCCAAGACACCGCGCAGTATGGGATGACTCTTCGTGAGCACTGTGCGCTGCTACCGGGCGGTGAAGGAGAGGCTGCTAGCTATGCGGGGACTGCTACCGGCCACGACTATTCTGCCGTTGTTACGGTCACGAAAGCCCCAATGGCGGCTAATGTAGCGTTCGGCTACTTTGGACTGATGCTCGCAGTCAGAGATAAGAGATAGTTCGCTGCATACCTTCCACCATAGTACTCACTCGTCAAATGCCCGTGCGCCTCGGTATGCCTCCGAGGCATACCTGCATCCATCTGAGGGCCTTTCACCGGTACAGCGTCGATCGTCGTGTTGAATGCATGACTTCCCGACTCCTGAAGGATGCCCAGCTGCGACCGGTGAATGATGATTCATTTCAGGATTGCATATAACAAACGCCCCACCGCTGACGCCGCAGCAGCCCAGAAGACTGTCATGATGATGATACAAGACATTGCTTGAATAGGACTGCAAACAAAGATCATCGGCGCATTTCCGCTACAGACCTAGCATGCCCTTCTTTGCTGTCGACGCTGCTTGAGCTTCAAAGCATCCAGTCTTGGAACAGAAAATTACGAGACGGGGTAGAAAGGCCTCCTACGTTTGTCGATATGATAGGAAACTGAACGCTGTCTGGATTTGGTTCGAAGACCGGCGCAAGGGTCAGCGAGGTCCCGCTTCGTTGCAGTATCATGTTCATGTGAGCCTACATCTTCCCTGCAGTGGACTAAAATCGGCGGGTATCGCATTCGGACCTTTTCGGACCACGCGCACCGTCAAGGTCGCGTTGGGAATCGGCTGCTGTCGCGGGTAATCGCAAAGTTCCGAGTCGGTAATGTCTGACCGATGACTCGGGGTGGCCAGAGGCCAGTACAATTCAAGGCTCCGTACTTGTTTGCTCGAGTTCGTTTAGTCGCTCGATTCTGCAACTATGGAGCCTTAGTCGTTTCAAACGACCACCCCGTACTCGGTGGCTTCGAGAGTATGATACATTACAGCCAGCCAAAAAGGATCGTGTTAGTACGATAGGGAGCATTCATCGAAGCTTGAGGTAGGCGTTAGCAATCTTTTGGAGACACGGGTGTCTCCGAAGAACGATACTCAAGCGGCTTAGTTGTGTTAGCCGGGATTCCTGTCTGTCCAACTGCTGGAAGGGAGATGTGTAGCGCGAGGCCAAACATATGTGCGGAACTTTCGTCCGTGCTAGGGCGTCCTTAGCTCATGCTGCATTTCGAGTAATGCTCGATGGACAATGTATATGTAGGCTAATACTGTGTTTGCACGTCTAGACCATATAGGATAACTCAACAGACTTGCCGTGTCTTTGACCTGAAGAATAGAATCGTATTCCGAGATGCCGTCGCGAGACTGCGACTTCCCTAATCTGTTGTGGCCCATTCCCCTGTCCTACTTACTAGTGCACTCCGAAACGGGCATTTTGGGAGACAGGCGTTTTCGGGAATGCGTCCCCTATGTTAGCAAGTCCCGTAATCCATTTGTTCCCTACTAATCCGAGGGCTTTACTACTATAGCTGCACAGGTAGCGCAAGATTATAAGTCTAAGAAAGTCAAATCAAAGCACTCCACTACAAAAAGAGTTATCTTACGGAGGAGAACTGCATATGCAATTAAGATAGTAGAGTCTCAAGTCCTAGGACGATTTCACTAAGCATTATTCGACAAGCTAACGTGCCTAAGCCTTTTTACATAAAGGAACTTTTACGACGCTAGATTAGGGTAGGACTTGTTAATTGCTAGAGAAGGACCTTGCGAAGGTAACATATACTATATCAAGCTATGTTTATTGTAACTAAGCAAGGGAGGCTATGTATTCTGCTAATCGTCGCCTATAGAAATCAGATTGAGAATTTGAAAGCTTCTGTTTTACTAGTTAGCACAGATTCGTTTCGGCCAACTAGAAAGACTTGCTAGCGAGGAAGTTAGAAAGAACGTTGCTAAAGAAATAGAACGAGCCTGAATAGTAGCCTCTTACTTATTCTCGTAATAACGATAGCTAGGGCTTGTTAATAAGGAGTAAGAATAAGAGATAGGTACTAGAAACATGCGCTTATGTAAGTACCGATGTTTGTAGCGTTCTATTAGCTTTATAAGTGTGCGTAATAGCAAATCTTGTAGGGTGCATAGAAGGGGTAGAGTTACATCTTGAATTGGGCAGCGAAGAGTATTGAAATTAGGGGTTTCCTTCCTATACATCGCCTCGACCTTTAGTTATACTTTAGGTAAAGCTATAGGTCCGTTCTCGCAGTTCTTTTATTGAAGAACAACCTTCCGTTACTGCAATAGACTAGTTCTTACAGTGGTAGTTGCATTACACTTCTATAAGTGCTAGAGAGTCAAAGACATTATAGCACTATCTATACGACTCTAGCCCCTAGATACTCGGGTAGCAAAGTCAGGGAAATGTGTGACTAGAGAGATACAGTACGCTTGTGGTTATATCCGCTATATTGTTGTAGCGTAGTGTGAGGTTGGACCTTTTGGAACGATCCGATTGATGCTAACAACGACAAGGCACTACACATCGAACACGCAAGTACGCTGCCCAACTCGCATTACTGGAAAGGAGGAGAAGCCAGACAAAAAGTGTGGTAAGAAAGTCAAGTGTACGTTATACCCTCTTGACCTATCCCTGATATCTGATCAAACTCAGGGAGATGTACGCCTGGACCGAAGTATGGCCTTGCTGCGACAAGGTAGTAGAAGAGCGGAGATGAAAGGTTGTGCCCATTGAGGTGTGGCGATTTAGCCCTCGGTGCACCTCTAGGAACATGATCTGTACTTGTGTATCCGTGGACGGCTTTCGCACACCCAGCCAAACGCGTGCTAACCCTCGCCTGAGTGGAAACGATTGAATCACTGCTTTCGGTCGACATAGTAATTCGAACGAACAGTGTGCGCGGTGTGTCGCTGAGTGAAAGAGCGGATCGCGGAACGTATCCGCTCATCGGGCTACCGCCTAGATCGTAGACGCTGTGCAGCCAGGTACCGCAATTACTTCCTCTCCATCAGCACTCATGGATCTGATGCCGCAAATCGAAAAAGACGGCTTCGCCTACGCCGGGGATGCCTTCTACGCCCAAGCGAGCGGTCACCATCGCCACCGTCGTGCATCACTGCTTGAGTTAAAAGAACTCTTCCAGCCCACGCCTGGGACAACGTCAAATCTTACAGACCATCCCGCCCACTGGTACGAGTCACAGCTCATTCACTATGGTCTATCGCCGTCCAAGACGAAGTCTGTTGCGAAACTGAGGCTGCTTGATGCGTTCAACAAGGGTAATGTGGCCGTACCGCGACATCTGGTGAAGTTGGAACAAGAGCTGAGGAAAGAGTGGAACAAGAAGGAGAGACAGCTTAGGAAAGAGCGTCAAGACAAGATGTTGATCAGATCAGAAACCTCAGGGGAAGCAAAATCGGGCCGAAAGACAAACATTTTCCCAGGTTATCGCTTTTGATGCTTCCGTGCTGTTGTGGTGCCCGTAAGTCGAGAAGGACAACTTTTGAGGGGGAAGTGGTCGGTGTGGTCCTTCTGAGACATGGCTGCAGCTCTCGTGCGAGTGCTTGCCCCGTCCGTTCGTGGGCACGGACGTGCTGCTCTAGTGCATTCTAAATAGCACGAAGCCTACTGTATTCAGAACTTGCGTAAGGTCGCTGTAACCGCAACAGGGTGTTCTTCGCTCCCTTGTGGCTGTGACTGTCCGACAAGCGCCCTCTGCGTAGCCGCACCTACTTTGACCCACGAAGCCTTCTACGCAAGATCATTACTGGCCCAGTCTCCGATCTCGGAACCACGGCGCTTAACGCGCCACCACTGCCATTGGCCCTTGTTACGCTCTACATATTGTGGCAATCGCTCAAACAAGCCGCCTACCTGTAATTTCCGTCCCTACGATCGCTGTGCTTGATTACCATTATATTCGACGTCATCCCAAGTCCCCGGGCCTTTCCCTTTCCTCGTCTGCAAGGAAGCGTCACTTCACTGTTGTGAAAGCACCAGTGGCATCAAAAGACCCTTGCTAGTATCGAGTCGCGAAAAGCGTTCGCGCATTGACATTGTCAATCTAGTGAGGCCGTTGCGCGTGCTGGAGAAATGATCCATACCAAGTTATCCTCCTAATATTCCGAGGAATGTATAATAGACCTGCCGGTCGGAAGCGAGGAATGGTCTGTCTTTCTTCGTCGCACTGTACTCAGAAAGCGTTGTCCATGCTCCGGTCCTGGACAATAGTGTCTTCACACGTCAGCCAGCTCTCTCAGCGTTTAGAAGCTTTGAGGAAAGCAGAAGGTCAACCTAACCGTACCGAGGAAGTGCCAAGATTGACGTGCCAAGTCGGTTCGCCATCCTGCACTATACTCGTTCATTCGGTCCTGTACGTCCAGAAATTCCACCACAACGACAATGTGTCGCCTTGGTGAGCCGTGTCTTGTCCTGATACCAAATCGGAAGTACTTGCGGCTGGCCACAGAGTGGTTGTCGTCGGGTTAAGTAAAATCACAGTTTTACGGGGAAGTCGCTCTGCACCCTAGAATGCTTGGCCCCGAGACACGCTAATGTCTAAGAGGATTCCTGTTGTCTCACGACTCCGTGCCGTACTGTGACCGTGTCGCATATTGGAGGCGCATACATATGATACCTGACTCAACAACAGCCCAGTCACTGGCCGGGTCTTCAAAGTCTCTGAAGACCGCTGTATCGCGCGCGTCTACACCACGCGCCGAGCGCAATGATCGGGCGCCCGTAGACGCCGCTGCTTCTTCGCGATCCTACATAAATGCGATATGCGACGTGTTGGACCGATATCCCGATGGGGCGGGCAAAGAGCAGGTCATGAAAGAGGTCATGGAACGCCGCGCCGAGTGGTGGCCGGACAAGCAGGACGATACGGTGAGGCGCGGCTTAGCAGTCGCATTCAGCACCGAACCCAAGAGTAAAGCCCCCAGGATATGGGAGTATGAGAGGTTATATGATGGCACGAATCGCAGAGAGAATATATGGAAGAGGACAGGCGCGCCTCACCACCATCAACCCTACAGTACTAGCTTTGACCCTCGCTCGAGCGCACCCTTACATCACCCCTCCGAAAAGAGCACTGCAGCACACGCACGGACTCAGAATCTTGCGTTGACGCCGCAAACGCCGAGCAAGACTCCGGACAACATTGAGCCGACTTTGCAACTCAGTACTGGAGACGTACAGCATGCAACACACCTCTGGAGGCCCGCCCATCAAAGCATAGCGGAAGACGCAGCGAATGTCGCTCGTCCTTCTGCAGCGCTGGACACCCACTGCCGTAACGAGTCCCCGGCAGATGATGCACACGAAGTTGATATCTCTAATGGCAACTCGATGAGTGTAGCCGTCCGCTCCGACTCTCACGCTACACCTGCAGCGCCGGAAACGGTCACGGCTATCCCAGACCTTCAGTCAGACCTACAGCGAAGCCTACCTCCAACAAATTCCGAGGACTTGAGCCCGAATCTGCAAGTGCTCCACTGGGGCCGACAGGTAAGATGGAGGAAAGAGCTCGTTCCTCAGCTAGATGAGATGAGGGGCAAAAGGAGTACATTCTCGGACGAAGCGAAGAGGCTCCATCAAAGGAAAGAAGAGTGGCCTACGCGTATAGCGGCGCTGGAGCAACAGCTACAAGAGGCTCGAGAGCATGCAGATAACGCATCGGGAGAGTACGAGAAAGTGCAAGCCGAAGCAGCGGAAGTGGCGGCGCTGGTGGAGAAGATGGAGAAGGAGATTCAGGGAATTGATGCAGACATGTTGCAATAAAACTCCATGTGATCTGCAGCCAGCTTCACGTCCAGATCTTTTGAGCTTAGCATGCCTCTTGGAAAATCTCTCCTGAGTGGTTAGATCCTTGTCGACCATCATCGCGATGTACCCTTTGAATGATAGGGATCGTAACTATTGCTTAGCAGAGGTAACGCGAGGAAGGCTTGATACGTCCGACAGCAATAGCGATAGAATAACATCAACGAACGTTGAATATAGAGCTGATTAGGTCACGACGACTAACTGTGCCATCTATACGTCGATCCTTGGAAAATAGCAACTCAGTCTGCATGCACGGGATAATCCAATGTTGCCTCTCGGGTATGCAGGCACGCCATTTGCACCCCTGCTTTCAGTTGCTTCCTTGACAATCTCCTTGCCTAGCGCGTTCCGTTGTGTACACGTCGGATAAACTGGTTCGTGTGAAGGTCGGTTTCCTCTATTGGTGGCATTCACGTCTGAAATGCGTGTTCTCAGTCCGAACATATGGCAAAGCCAGACATTGTGTTTAGTTCTAAGAAAGGATTCTGAGACTGTCCCATAACGACTGCGTTTGGCCAAAGTCGAGAAGATTCTTAATTTTTGGCTCTGGAGCCAAGTCTATATTATGATCTAGCGCCGCCGGAAAAGCGCGTTCTGAATAGATACAATGGCTGATCTTACTAGCTCAAGAAGTACGCTCACTCCAACTATAGGCCCCACCTCCGTGTTTAAAAGTCCCTCTAGTGCAAGGAAAAAGCCGTGCAAGGTATCAATGGCTACTATGAAGTTCTCGTAGTGAAATGTGATGGCCAGAGATAAGGTTCGGCTTCAGTCGCTGCTCTCGTAAATAATCGCATTTCCGTACGCCATAGCTAGGCCGGAGCTTGGTCAGTGTTCGGTTTCAATGAAGGGCCAGACGCATGACCGTAGTAACCTGTCGGGCGTCGTGACCGCTCCCGGATTCTATTCAATTAAACGAGCGAAGAGATCGCACGATACTCGTTACTGTATACAGAACTCTGCGCGCAACACATGCAAGGATATCAGCCAGTCCCTGAAGCTCCGTTTGGACAGTCACGAGATGACCATGATTGGCGATTATGCGTACGATGCATTTATCTGACGATGTTGGTTCCACTGCGACGGCGATGACTTTTCGTGGATCATTTGTGACTGATGCTGGGAGAGCGAAAGCCTCATCTCATCAGGATATTTCACTTCATCAGAGAAGATGGGGAGGTTAGTACGATTATTCAGTACGTGTCCCACATCAAAGAGGTTCATCAGGTGCGTATACCCTTACCCACAAATGATACAAACACGTGAACTTAGAGCAGCGGGTCCATGAACTGAAGGCTCGCAACATAGGAGAGAAAGCGCGCAATGGGGTTGTGTCCCTTACGGCGGCATGGGTTACATCATCTCGAACGGAGCGATGCGAATGCTGGACACTATATGGAATCCGCAGAACATCGCTCGGTGGGAGCGCCGAACTGCAGCCGGGTGTTGTGGCGACGTCGAGCTGGCGGCTGTCTTGCAAGAGGCTGGTGTGAATATCACAGGGATACCGGGTCTCTATGGCGAATCACTTTCGTGGTTCGAGTGGGATGAGGGTAAATGGTGCGAGCCGGCTTTATCATGGCATCACGTAAGAGCTCACGACGTGGAGTCATTGTGGCAGTTCGAAACGCAACGGCTTGCTGATAACGAGACGCACTACGTTTACCGCGACCTGTTCCATAAACTTGTCAAGTCGCGTCTGGCCTCAACACGCTCCGACTGGGACAACATGTCTCGAGATCGAGTGTACACTGGACCGTCCGGTCTGCATGGAGACGAAGACCGTAGGTATCCGCTAAGGAGCAAGTGGGGGGAACTGTCGGACGACGAGAAGGAGGAGCAGCGTGGAGAGCTTAATGACGAACAGAAGAAGGACATTGAGAGCTATGGTACGTACACAAAAAAGACGAGATGGGATGAGCTGTCGGACGAAGAGAAAGAAGCAGTATGGAGAGAGCTCACCGAGCCAGAGTTAGAGGCGCACACGTCCTTGCGAACGTGCCGTGTTGCCTGCGAATTATGGGAAGAATGTGTGCAGTATTTTATTAAGCCCGGTCGATGCCATTTGCACAGAACTGTCAGGCTGGGGCATTATGTAGATCCTGTGGATGTCGATGTCGATGTGGGTGCGGATGCAACAGACCGGACTTCATCAGGGTGGATGGAAGCCCGGATAGATGCTTTTCAGGGTCGGATGAGTGAGTGCAAGACCGTTCCAGACTGGATGAGCCATTACGCTGAACGGAGCTGCCTAGAGGATTGTACAAGACTGCCACGAAATATGTTACTGGGACTTGGCAGGCTTTACGATCTCAACGACAATCAGATGGTCACCGCATGGGGGGGAGTACAGTACTGTTCTTGCCTACGCAAAACAGCAAACGCGTATTGGCACTTTAACTTCACCACTTCCCTTACAATCAGAATGGGAGTTCGATTACCTCTGCACCGCGAACGGCGAGTCACATGAGACTTCGGTGATCTGCTAACAAACTATATGGAAGCAGACATAACTAAAATAGCGCCAGCCACAAAGCTTTCATCCACCAAGAGTGCGCAAGATGTACCCATATGGCCATGCACGGCACCCACAGACGCTCTGAACACAAGCACAGTCGTGGATTGACCAAAACAGGAATTCCCTTCAGAGGTGCGGAACCTACTTACAGCACGGAAGCAAAGGTCGAGTGTCCAGCCACAGCCTTTTTCAGAGCGCCCAGATTGAACCGGCGCCTCTTCTTGCTATTGGTACTTTTCTCCGAACCTGACGGAGCTGCAGCCTTTGGCGCGTTGGCGGTTAGTGCCGCAGTAGCAGTCGCAGCGGCTTGCGTGGGCAGCTGCGAGTTCTCCACGGTGAATCTGCCGGCATGTGCAAAGTACTTGCGCGGTTCGCTAGTTGTGGACTGCGTTGAAGCCAATGTGTGGAACGATAGCTGGTTGGAGCGCATGCCGTGCGCCAGGCTACTGAATTCGCCGTCGCTACAGCTTTCGTTGTCGTGGAGTCATCTAGTCCCTGCAGAGTCGTTGTAAGCATGGAGTGACAAAAGGAGTCTGTTGTGGATTCAAGTCTCACCATAGCTGCTGAGAGGATCCCGCGCGTTCGTTTCGGACAAGTACCAAGTGTTCAAGACCGGCTTCGGGCTTGGCACGCCGGTCATGAACTGGCGGGCCGGTCCGAGGTTGCGCTGATTAAGAGTGGCCACAGTGGACGACTTCATGGGATTCCCACCTTGCATGCCGCTACGGATCGATGGGCGAGGGGTCTCGGAAGGCGGTGACGACTTCCCGCCGAGCGCTGGCTGTGTTGTAAGCTTTCCGTTTGGTTGCAAGCCATACATGGTTGGGTTTCCGTATTTGTGAAAGAAGTGTGCTGGACTATTGTCTCCATCTTCAAGCTGTGAAGGCACAATGCTCATCGATGGTTCAGAATGAACTTCGCGAAGTCCGACTTGCCACTGTCGCTTGCGCTTTCGTCCAGTAGCTGCCGCTTTCGTGTCGTCGCCCGTGCCACAGTCTGCTGGAGCTCTTCAGGCGAAGATCCTGTGGTTGACGCGGCTGTGCAATCTTGGAGCTGCGGTTCCGGTTGCGCCTCGTGGTGTTGATGTTGTGGGGTCGGAATAGAGATGTACGTTAACTGCATCACTGGCACATCCTGACTTAGCTTTGCGGGTCGCTGCTGCTGTGTAGGCTGTCGGGTTAACGGCCGTTGCTGAATCATCTCGATGAGTGGCAATTGAGTCTTAGGCCGCCTCAATGACGTCGCAGGTACCACCGGTGCGGGAATGAAGACGTCGCTATGGTCGAAGATGGGTAGCAGCTCTTCTTCGGGCTCTTGCGCAAGCCCACTTGCTGGCAGCTCGACAGCTGCCACGTTACTGGGGCAGTCGACCAATGGTACGACTGATCTCTGGCTCTGCTGGGACGCAGAGACTAGATGCCGTTGCAGCTCGTGCGCCATGTCTGGTTGAAGAACGCAAGGGCTGCTTCTGCCATGCAGGTGCAAAGGCTTCTGGTCGGTGTGCTGAATACTCGAGACGTCCTCTGGCGATTGCTGGCGACCACAGCCTTCTGTGCTGGACGAACGCGGCTGGTGCGGACGCCATTAAGATAGGAGACTCCTGTACCTCCCCTACTGAGCGCACACCAGCCATACTATTACCATTGTCATCAAGTACTCGCCGTATAAGTTCATTCTTTGGCTGAGATGATCCAGGATATGACCGTCGTACAGTTCGCCAATAGGTCCGCCTTCCTCATCCTTGGTATTGCCGTGCTTGCTCATCTGGCAGCCTTCAAGCCTCCCCATAGGCGGAATGCTCACAATGCTCTGCTGTACTTCTAACACAACGCATCCCAGGTGAGCAGAGATGGGTTGAGCTTGTGGCGTGGGTTACTGAGCGCAAGAAGACGTCCGAAGGTCCCCCTCGCGCCTTCTTGCAGGTGGTGATGTTGACCTTTTGACCGGCAGGGTGGACTGAGGCTGTGACTGGAAGATCTGTGGTGCTGGCGTCGAAAACCTGACAGGTGCCACGAGCAAGGATGTAGCTTCTTCATATGTAGCGGGCGGCGATGTAGACGTCCGGATGGGAATGGTGCATTAAGTCCTTGGTAATGTTGGAGAGTCAGTTCGGGCGTTGTGCTCTGCCTTAGGAAACCATATCTGTTGTTGCGCTTGTGCTTGTGAGCGCTTCCATAATGGCAGAGCTTGTGGCTCTTGTCCTAGAGCCATGTCAACAAACGGATACAGTTGGCGAAAAAGTGGGCAGGTCTCAATACTGTTCGTGCGAACAACAAAGATTCTGGATGACTTGAAGCTTGACCGGGCAATGAGCATGGGGTGCGCATGCCCAACTTGCAAGTCGTCGCTGACGCTGCGAAAAGTCACCGAGTCACGTAGTCAGGAAGGTAGGGATCCACCACGGAGTCGCGGTTCGGGAAGCTCCGATTATCCAGCCCTTCGCTCCAAGCGAGATAGACACCGCTGTGCCGCCAATACAAGGGACTGACCAACGTGCAGAGGTCCCCGCTGTAAGGACACTCGTGACGTTACAACAAGGTCTGTCTGAGATCGGCTAGACTGGCGATCTAGCGTGTCGATCGTACCTAGTGCACGTCCGCAAAGACCACGCTGGAAATGCCAAGCGCAGCGTGGAGAACGCCGGGGTTTCGCCCCATGGCAGACAAGCTTCCGCGGCATCGCCCGAAGGGTATCCCCGTATTTTGCTTGATTCGAAGAGATCTGGCCACTGGCGAGTCCTGAACATGTCACCGATGGACAGAGTTCTCCATGGTATGACCCAGGATCATGGATAGGATCACTAAGAGGAAGCAGCGTGTGGAGAAAACTGAAGGAAGGTGCACAGAATCCTGCGCAGCGGAGAAGTCAGTAGCCACAGGCTTGCAGTGGTCTGGAGCTGGTCCAGATGGCGGAGACGGATCCATACCAGTGCTGCAGACCCAATGCTCCACATAGAGTTTCGCTTCAGCATAGGCACTTTCTACGACACCAAGACCCCGTAGAAGGAGATGCTTCGAGACGCCAACCGGATGGTACAGAGGAAGTTCACGGCACAGTGACCTGTGTAGGATTGATCGAAAGACGAAGTCTCACAGCATTCGGGGGCTAAGGAGTAGAACATGTCAAAGCTCCCGAGTCAACGGCCTCGAACCAGCCTATATCGGTTGATGGAGGTCACTATCGACAGGAATGGCAGGAGTATGCTCGTGGACCCGAACCTAATTCCAACACGTGTTCATTTTCGTACTCCTCGCCAAGTCTGCTTCGGACTGTCCTATACGACTTGAACAGATGCTTTACGGTCTGGGCGTGCTGCAGTGCCCTCCATGAGAACCAGAAACCGTCAATTACGCAGCCGCCGCCGCCCTGTGCCGCGCAGTTGCTAGCTGAAGCTCGCGGCCTGCGGAACCACAACAGAGACCGCAAGCACCCCAGGACAGGAAGCATAGACCTCGCATATGGAGGGTACATTGACAAGGAGTCGGTTCAATGCACGCTCGCTCCCGCAGACGCAACGCAGCACATCGATCCAATGACGTGCGCACAGAGACAGCATCAAGGTGCCCAGCAGCATACAGCAGACTGGAAACAGGGTTTCCAGATTGACGGCACAAGTGCGGAGCCTTCCGAATTATGTTTAGGGAGCATATACCGCCTGATACCCCTCTCTCCTGCTGGGTTAAGCTGGTTGGCACGCGGGAGGAGATCTGCGTAGCGCTACGAACGATTATACACTTTTTACGGTGACTGCCGAGTAATCGATCATCGGATCGTACCGCGAAGTCAATTCGGTGGAGGCTAGGGACTGACGAGGCATGCTTGGGGACCGGCTGCATTCCCGTTGGTTGTTGATAGGCTTGGCACAGACGCATGTGAGAGGGGGGTGTATGTTCCAGGCGGCCCAGATCCAAAGTACCAAGAGCAGTGGCGTCTTTGCCCTTCTGCGCTCCCGGTCCATCCCATCTCATGTGAACTCGCTCGAGTGAGCAAGGATCAATATACAGAATCTCGCGAGTTAGCCATGAACAGAGGCCGGATCGATTGGAAGACAAAGCTCGAGCACTCGACTAGCGACACTGACACGAACTGTCCGTTGTGAGTCAGCTCTTCAAGTTAGCATGAGGACTCACGAGCGTACGGGAAGCAACGCTGGGCCTGAATGCTGTGATTAGCCTATCTTCACGGTCTGTCGATCGTCTGGGGCTACCGCTGATTGCGGACCGGACGGGCTACGGAGCGCAGGATTCTAAGGCATGGGCGAGCCGAAGAGTATGTGTAGGTAGAGACGCCGCAGTACGTGAGCAGAGAGCATGAGGAAAACTATATCAGGACTCAACACCGATTTGGTCGATCAGACGTTACAGGACCGATCCATGGAGTCATGGAACTTATCCAAATTCGTGAAAGGGTCCTCCAGTCCACAGTTGTGGCCAACATAGCTTCATCACGTTCTACGGAAGCTAGAAAACTCGCCTTGGTACGACGCGTTCCAACCCGTCCCGTAGAGTACATTGGGCTGTGGACGTCTGTGTCACATATTCCATAATCACTTACTGCACCGTGATTGCCTAGAACGTTACCGGGGTGTGGGACCCCCACGGTGCAAATACTCTCGGTTGGATTCGCTCATGCATGTCGGTTTCCGTCGCTGGCAAGGAATGGTGGTTCGGCTTCTTCGCCTTCCTCCAGTGGCTGCATGAGTGCCTGGACCATGCATCGTGTTGATGGGGTCATTGAGTTGTAAGACTCCTACGCTTGCTCGAACTTCCATCTTCGCTTATCTTAGACCGCCTTTGGTTGATTCTCAGACCACTCACGAACGTGTCCCGCCATCTTTCGCGAAGTAGAGCTGCACAACCTTGCTTCTTCTCCTTCTCAGCCGTGCTTGCCACATAGTGTCTGCACCTCCAGCTCCACTCCGCGGCCTCTCCCGGTGCGATAGACTAAGTGTTAGTAAGAGGAGGAAATAGCGCACTTCTATTTTACGCTACGTTCGGACAGCACAAAAGCTTTGTGTACATTAAGGCCGGACTACCCTACGATCCTATGCTCTAACTGCACCTTTCGATACTTGCCCCCAAAGCTTTCCCAGCGGATCGTTTGCAACCGACTTTCACTCATCTCTTGACAGTGATCCTGTACCCATTCGTTCAGATACCCCACTCGTTGCACTCACTATGAAGGTCAGCTCCATTGGCGTTGCCTTGGCTTTCAGTATTGGCCTGGTGTCTGCCTTTCCGAGACTTGTTGCACGCACGAACGACCCCTGCTACTGTGTCGACCATGTGGATGATGACAATGGCAAGAAATATGGCGGGTAGGGAGATTCCTCGTTCCTGTATGCTGATTCATCCGTCTTGCATAGCTGATGTACCGTCTCCAGCTCTTACGATCTGTGTTCCGAGTCTTTCGGTGCCGCTTGGCCGAAGCCTGTTTACAGTGGAACTGACCAGTGCTGGACAACTGCGTACGAGAACGACGATTGCGGCTACCAATATGGCGGGTATGTGTTCACTCTCCGAGCTCAATCTGCGTCAGTCCATGCAATCACTAATGCACACAGCGCATACAATTCCTGCAATGGCGGAACATTCAAGAAAGCCTACAAAAAGCCGAAATGTAGGAAGAACGAGGGAAGTGGCAAGACAAAGACGAAAACTATAATTGCACCGTCGTCCACCAGCGCCAGTGCGACTACTACATCGGCCCAAAAGACCATCAGCAGCCCGACGTCCACTTCCTCGTCGATTCGATCGAGCAGCTCTAGCGCGAAGACCAGCCCCACTTCGTCCTCCACCAGCACGAAGACCAGCTCCACGGCGTCCTCCACCAGCAGCCCGACGTCCACTTCCTCGTCGACTCGATCGAGCAGCTCCAGCACGAAGACCAGCTCCACGCCGTCTTCCACCAGCAGCCCGACTTCCACTTCCTCATCGACTCGATCGAGCAGCTCCAGCACGAAGACCAGCTCCACATCCTCGTCGACTCGATCGAGCAGCTCCAGCACGAAGACCAGCTCCACATCCTCGTCGACTCGATCGAGCAGCTCCAGCACGAAGACCAGCTCCACGCCGTCTTCCACCAGCAGCCCGACGTCCACTGCCTCGTCGACTCGATCGAGCAGCTCCAGCACGAAGACCAGCTCCACGCCGTCTTCCACCAGCAGTCCGACGTCCACTTCCTCGTCGACTCGATCGAGCAGCTCCAGTACGAAGACCAGCTCCACTTCATCCTCCACTCAGCACGAAGACCAGCTCTACTTCGTCTTCCACGAGCGCTAGCACATCGTCCAGTTTCACATCCGCCCAACAGACAGCTAGCTCCACATCAAGCTCCCTTTTGACTCAGCGGTCAACCAAGTCAAAACCAGCAGTTCCTACGGCAACCACGGTCAACCAAAGCAACCAATGCGGTAACAGCAATGCGCCATATTGCTGCACTACGGACGGGTCGGGCAGTTATACGACATGCTCGCCTATGGGTAGGTACCCTGAATTTTATCCACTCATTCCGTGCTCGTAAGGAGTTTTGCCTCGGTCCGCTAACTGATAACACTCTAACAGGTGGAAGCTCCACATGTTCTCAGACCATAGTGTGCTGCAATGCCAACAATGTAAGTCCTTGTTCCATTGATTCTCTCGCTATCTCATGATTCTGGTGCACTAATCCAGGCTCCAGAGCGTTCAACTGTGCCTTGGCAATGCCAATATTGTTCTCGCTCCAAGCGTCAGCACCGCACAACCGTAGACTACAAAGTGAAAGTCCTTTGCCATCCAGTACGCTTTCATTCCTGCACACATAGCAATGCTACTCTGAAACCCACTTCTTATCTAGTAAACACATACATGCCGAGACACCAACAGGAAACGTCTCCCAAGCTTTGTGTAT
>NAJQ01000473.1:0-10985 GCA_005059865.1 Friedmanniomyces simplex
AAGTTGGGCGAGCTGAGGGAGGAGACGTGCAGGCGGAGGCCGTGCGGGATGGGGAAGTCGAGCAGGTGGTGGGCGGTGGTGGTCAGGGAGGCATAACTGTTGTCGCGGTTCCAGCGCGACTGAGCGTGGAAGGCCGCTTGGACATAGTCCATGAACTCCAGCATCCTGTCGGGTGGAGCATCATCGCGGTGGGATGGGGGTGAAGTGGGCGGACATTGTCAACATCCACTCTCTTACGTACCGGTAGGGATGGCGATGGCGATGGCGACGCTTCAACGACCAGTGCTGTCGTACGTGCCTCAGGCCAATACCAAGCAGATCAAGCTTCACTTTCCCCCGTCTTGGCAGGTACCGAATAACTCCAATGTTCTCACCTTCCTCGCCTGAACTCCCGACGAACATCACGCATTTGGCGTACCCTATCGCTGCTCTTATCCCATCCAGGCATCCTGCTGCAACCCTCCGTATCCCCCACCCAACGCGAAAGCGCTATCACAGACTGTCGCGCGCACCAGGCTCGGTCGGGAAGGTGTTGGATCCGCGCCCTCGAGACTCCGCATGATGACGAGCGCACTTGGGCGTAAGAGGCAAGAAGGCTGAGGTTACAGTACACACGACCATGGCCTCGCAGTACGCGATGCACGCACGTATATGAGAGAAACGCCCATCCATTTCCTAAGTATTCTTCCCTCTCCTCGCTCTCCTATTCGACGGACAATAGCCTCACAATGCATCTCCTTACCCTAATTACCGCGTTTGCCGGGCTTGCGAGTGCCCTTCCGTCTGCGGAACCACATGTTCTCCACGAGAAGAGGGATGGGCTGCCAGTGGCTTGGAGACATCATTCTAGGGCTGAAAGAAGCACCGTCTTGCCTGTGAGGATTGGCCTGAAGCAGAGGAACCTCGAGCATGGACACAAATACGTTGAGGATGTGGCGGATCCAAAGTCACCGAATTTTGGTATGTATTTGAAGGGTTGCCTCAATCACCGGCAAGCTGTGGATGGCGGGCTGATTTTACGACTCACCAGGCAAACACTGGAGTGCGGAGAAAGTCGCCAATGCTTTCATGCCGACCCAGGAGACTTCAGACAAAGTCACCAACTGGCTGGTGGCGTCTGGCATCAGCGCAGACAGACTAAGTCACTCGGTCGGCCGGAACTGGATCGAATTCTCAGCCACCATTGACGAGACGGAACGCCTCCTCAAGACCCAGTACCACGTCTACCAGCAGAAAGAGACGAATGGCTACCGGATTGCCTGCGACTCCTACAGCCTCCCCCAAAGCGTCCGCGAACACGTCGACTTCGTTATGCCCACAGTCCAGCTCGATGGTCTGAAGCCGGTTTCGCAGGCAAGCCCTGCTCTCCAGGGCGGGCCGTTCAACAATATCACGGGTCTCACGGGCCTCGATCACTGTAATCAGCTCATCACCATCGACTGCCTGCGAGCAATCTATGGCATTCCCGTCGCCTCCACGAACCACTCCGGCAACCAGCTGGGCATTGCGGAGTGGGCGGACTACCTCTACCTACCGGACCTGAAGGTTTTCTTCGAGAACTTCACCAGCCCGAAAATTCCCTCCGATGTCAAGCCGGACTTCATCTCGATCGATGGCGGCAAAATGTCGAATCTCTCCCTCGCGCTTGCAGGGGAGGTCGTGGAAAGCGCTCTGGACTTCCAGACATCCTACTCCATCATCTACCCTCAGGGTATCCGTCTCTACCAGAACGGCGACAGCATCAATGTCGACAGTGTCGGGACCTTCAACATCTTCCTCGATGCACTGGATGGCTCTTACTGCTCTTATGAGGGTGGAGACCAGCCGTACGTGGATCCTGCGTACCCTGATCCGAACGAGGGTGGCTACACTGGCCCGCTGCAGTGCGGTGGAGCGCCCATCAGCAATGTCTTCAGCGTGTCGTACGGCCAGATTGAGGGAGCGCTGCCGCGTTTCTATCAGGAGAGACAATGCCATGAGTGGATGAAGCTCGCGCTGCAGGGCGTAAGTGTCATTTACGCTTCCGGGGATTCTGGAGTGGCCAACCGTTACAACTCTGGATACAACAACACGTACGTTGGACCGTCCCTTCACCAATCTTTGGCTTCGTCGCTAACCCTTACTAGATGCCTGAACGCCGACCTCGGCTACGTCGACCAATTCGGCACCAAATTCTCCCCCTCCTTCCCAGTCAACTGCCCATACATCACCGCAGTAGGCGCCACCACCCTCCTCAACTCCTCCATCTACGGCGGCGAGCAGGCCGTTGCAGCCCCCAACGGGCCCCTATCCTTCTACTCCGGCGGCGGCTTCAGTGACATCTTCGAGCGCCCCTCCTGGCAATCCGACGCCGTGCAGAACTACCTCACCAAATACTCCCCCAAGAACTACACGGACGTCCAATTCAACCACTCCGGCCGCGCCTTCCCGGATGTCTCGGCCCTCGGCTTGAACCTCGCGACGGTGTTCACCAGCAATGCCTCCATAGGGTCGCAGATCTACGGGGTCGGCGGGACAAGCGCTTCGGCGCCCATCTTCGCGAGTATCGTTACGCTGCTGAATGAGGAGCGGTTGGGGCAGGGTAAGGGACCGATTGGGTTCTTGAACCCGACCATCTACGCGCATCCGGAGATGTTCTACGATGTGACGGTGGGTGGCAACCCGGGGTGTGGGACCCAGGGGTTCCCGGCTGCGCCGGGTTGGGACCCGGTGACTGGCATGGGAACGCCGATCTATCCGAAGATGAAGGAGGTGTTTTGTGGACTGCCGTAAGGGCGGGACCGCATGGTTGCCAGACCTGCGATGGACCCGTAGAAGTAAATGCTGAGTCACGATAATTCACGTGATCGTCCTGGCATTGGACCGACTCCAACCCCGTCTTTAACCTTCGTGTTGTTTGCCCACCAAATTTGAGCCTTCGTACCCATCAGGTCACACTTCGTCTTTCTCAGGCAGCCAGTATGGCGTCAAACGATGATGGAAGCGGAGGTGTATGGGAAGCTGGAAACGGAAGACTGCAGAACGCCGTACCGAAACCCCTCATCCTGCGGGAACACAACAACCGAAGGATGTAGGGCGATAATGCGCAGTGTCGTCAGGTAGGCATGTTGGTAAAGTCCCGTTGGTGAAAGCTCATCCTGGGTGCTCTGGACCTACAACCAAGAGGCTTTCATGATGTCGCGAATCTACCGACACCCAACTCAACCAACTGTTGACCTTCCTCCAGTCGACCTACTGACGTTAATATTTGGTAAGTTCGACAGATATGGGACGAGCCGGCATCCAATAACGCGGCCTCGCCAGACTCTGAGCATTGTCTAGCCCAAGACGACACGACTGTGCACCAGGAAGCAGCCAACCCCTCCAATACGGTCAACAAGCGCCAGCTACGCGAGTTGGTTCAGCGTATAGCCCAAGGACTCCGCACGAACTACGGCGTCGGCGCTAAAGGACCCAACAAAGACGTAGTCACTGTGATCAGCTACGGCCAAGTACTGGTACCGGCGGCTTTCTTCGGCGTTGTGGCAGCTGGAGGGGTGTACTCAGCTGCTAGCCCGTCGTCTACCGTTGCTGAGCTGGCGCGGCAAGTGAAGATTGGCGATAGTAGACTGTTGATCTGCGGCAAGGAACATGAAGAGGTTGCTGCGAAAGCCGTTAAAGAGTGCGAGCTACCGCTGAGTAGCGTACTGCTGCTTGAGTCGTCACCGAAATGGAAGCTCAGGAGCCTGGATGGCAGTATCGACGCCGTGTCGGGCAGTCGTTTGTCGTGGCAGAAGATCACAGACCGGCGGGCGTTGAAGGACAGCCTCATCACGATCCTGTGGTCCTCCGGCACGACCGGTCTCCCCAAGGGCGTCATGCTCTCCCACGAGAACCTCGTAGCGGAAACGTACATCACCGCCCTATCCGGCCGACAATGGGCTGCGAAGGAGATCGAGAAAGGCAACGAGTTGCCCGCCGTGCAGTACCGCACCCTGGGCCATCTTCCCATCAGCCACATAGCCGGTCTATTCGGCTACCTCCTCGCCCCAATGTACTCCGGCGGCAGCGTGGTCTGGATGCGCAGGTACAATTGGGAGGATATGCTGAAGTATCTAAAGCAGTACGAGATCACGGCTTTCTACACCGTGCCTTCCATCTTCCTGCGGATCTCGAAGTCGCCGGAGGTGACGGATCATTTCAAGCACCTGGTTGGAGCCTCCACGGGAGCAGCACCGATGGATGGGAAACTGCAGATGGCCGCGAATGCTAAACTGGGTTCCGGGCGGGATGCTATGATCGGGCAGACGTGGGGCTTGAGTGAGACGACGGGTGCGATAACGATGATGCCGAAGGGTGAGAGCGATACTACTGGGAGTATCAGTCCGATCTTACCTTCCGTCGAGCTCTGCATGGTGGATGACGATTTCAAGGATGTGGAACCCGGTCAGGAAGGCGAGCTATTGGTGCGCAGTCCTTTGGTTACGAACGGCTATTACAACAATCCGCAGGCGACCAATGACGCTTTTCATGATGGGTGGTTCTGCACGGGCGACATTGGCTCGCTTCGGGATGGCAAGTTCTATATTGTCGATCGGAAGAAGGTGAGTGACTTCGCCGACCAACCATAACCATTGACGCTGACCATTGTCGTGTTGTAGGAGCTGCTCAAGTACAAGGGCCTTCAAGTCGCTCCGGTAAGATCACGAATACTGTAGCGTATCTATCACGAGAAAGCACTGACCGGTTATCGGTGGAATTAGGCCGAGATTGAGAATCTACTCTTCACCCACCCGCAAATCAAGGAAGCAGCCGTCGTGGGCGTACCGGCGCCAGATGATCCCGGAACGGACTTGCCTCGGGCTTACGTCGTGCCCGTTGCGCCTGGCGCTGTTTCCGAGGAGAATGTGAAGGCTTGGGTCGCAGACCGACTGGCACCGTACAAGCAGCTGAGAGGCGGCGTGGCGTTTGTCGATGAGATACCGAAGAATGCGATCGGGAAGTTCCTGAGGCGGGAGCTGAGAGACCGAGCGAAGAGGGAGATGGGCATCAAGGCCAAGCTATGAGTGGTGGTCATTGCTGGCTTGCCATCGCTGTAGGTTACCAGTCCAGAGCGTACTAGCATTCCATCGTGGAAAGGCCTATATCGCCGCTTGTGGTTCGCAATCCTCACTGAAGCCCGGCGACATTCTCACCCGGCGGCTTCGGCAGCAAAGGCTCACACGCCATCTCCCACAGCCTATGCTCCTCACACATCCACTTCGCATTCAGCGTACTGTACGCCTGCTGCTGACTGAACACCAGCTGATCCAACGACAGCTCGATCGTCTGCCCCGTGAGCTTCTCATCCCTGAGAATCCTGTCGATAGCCTTCACCGCCGTACTCATCGGCGTCAGCTGGTTCTCGTCCCACAAAGGCCGTATAGCTTCGGGCATCAGGTTCGTCTCGATCATGACGGGTAGCAGAGCGTTGATCGTGATATCCATGCCCGCGAAGACCGGCGCGGTCGAGCGGACGAAACCGACTAAGGCGTGTTTCGATGCCGTGTAGAGCGGCAGACAGTGGTTGGAATAGACACCCAGACAACTCGACGTGACCACGATCTTGCCACCCGATCTGCTGTTTCTGAGAAAGAAGTGCCGAGCGAGATGCACGCCCTGAATCACAGCGTTCAGATTCACATCAAACGTCCGTAGATCGACAGGTCTAGGAAGGCCAGTCTCGCCATCCACCCCCCTCAATTCCTTGTACACACTATCCTGATCCCCTATCCCCGCATTGGCAACGAACATGTCCAGCCGCCCGCCGCCCCAGTCGAAGGCCTGTTGGAACGCCTGGGCCTGCTGGTCATAGTCCGTGACGTCGACTCGTCTGAAGAGGCAGTTGTCCGCGAGGTTCAACCGCTTGGATGCGGCTTCGCCGCGCTCCGCGTCGACGTCCAGTATAGCTACTCGATAGCCGGGGTGGGAGTTGATGAGGTGCTCGGCGAGGGCGAGACCGATGCCGCTGCCTCCCCCCGTTATCAAGGCGACAGGTTTGGACATGTTTCGGAAAGGGATGGCTATGTAGACTTGGCAGCAAGTTGGAGTTCTTTTAGATTACGCAGCTGGTAGTGGGTGAAGGTGCTGTCAGAGCTAAACACTTCATGAAGTAACCGAGGGGACATTAGCCCGTGAGGAGCTGCAAGTCCGAATACTTGATCGGCATTTGAAGTTCTTAGGTTGCCAAGGTACGTATTCCGCTGTCCGTCTAATGCCCTCTCATCGAGAGCCTGCGGTACTACACGCAAACTAGCCCGTAGCACTCGCGGGAACCTGGACCTGCCCATCACTATACTCAGTCGGAACCTGCAACTGACCGTCGCTATACTCCGTCACAGCCGGCCCCCCAGCACTCGTCGTGGCCGCCGTAACACTCGCCGAGTAATTGCCTGCAGCGCTTCCACTTCCAACACCACCAACCGCCGCCATCGTCCCATTCAGTCGGAGATCCCTTGAAGACGCTCCGACAGAGACACCTACTGCGGTCCCCAGCGTTCTCACATCCACCCAGGATTGACTCGGCACGTCCCAGATACTCACATCGCGTTGCCGGACGGTGAAGGAGACGTCCGCGCTCGCTCCAGCTTGGATCATGGTTTTGTTGAACCCACGTAATTGCCTCAAGGGCTCGCCGTTGCCTAATGCCAAGTACAGCTGTGCGACTTCCTGGCCTGCGACGGAGCCGGTATTTGCGATGGACACGGTGACGGTGTACACCGTATCCCACAGCGCTGGCGCTCCTCCAGGCGTTCCAGGAGAGGTGGCAATCACGGATGCGCTTGGGTACGCCGGTCCCACGGTGAAGGTGGAATTGCGCGGCAGGTATGGGTAAATATAGTCCGTGAGGGAGGAGATCGTGCTCGGGAATGTGTAAGCCGATGCGTTGAGCGCGTAACGCGGGCATACAGAAGGGTTGACAGTGGTCTGGGCCGAGCTCGCCGCTGCGCTCGCGGTCGTAGGGCTTGCACCGCTCACTGGCTGGATCCTGAGATTCGAGTACGAGAACGTCGTATAGCTCAACCCGAAACCAAACTCGAAGCGAGGTGCGATGCCAGCTTGGTCGAAATGGCGATAATCGATGTACAACCCCTCGGTGAAGTTGAGCTGTGGGACGGGAGCATTCGCCACGTACATCACATCAGTGCCGTAATCTCCTCGCTGCTTGCCGATGGTCCACGGAGTCTTCCCGCTCGGGTTGACAGCCCCATAGAGCACGTCGACGAGCGCGTTGCCGGATTCCTGGCCTGGCAGACCCGCCATCAGCACCGCCGTTACGTTCGGGTGCTCAATCCAGGGCTCCATGATGATTGGGCCGGGTGTATGCGCGATCACGACGGTGTTGGAGCAGTTGCCTGCGACTTCGTTGACAAGGTCGTCCCCTCTCATCCATGCGGTGAGGTTCTTGCGATCGCCATAGTTCCCGTCAATCTCGATGTACCTGCGAGGCTGTCAGCTTCGGCATATAACAAGATCGGATTTCTAATTCACTCACCCCTCGCCCGAGTCGCAGTTGATGAACACTAGACATACAGTCGCCTGGGCTACGACAGAGTCAATCAGTGCGGTGTCGTAATTGTCCAGGACATATTGCACAACACTACGATCCTGAAGCGCCCGGGCCTGAATGGCGGCAAGGGGATCGATCAGGTACGGGAAGTTGGTGCTGCCGCTTCCCCAGCCCATGGCCAGCGTGCCGTTATCGCATCCTCGATCTGAACAGCCGTTCGGTCCGTATATGCTCGGACCGGCATCTTCGCCAATGATGGCGATCTGCTTCGGCTTGTTGAGGGGCAGTGTGTTGTTCACGTTCTTGAGCATGATGATGGAGTTGGCGCCGACACGCCTGATGATGTCCGCATGGTGATCTCGCACATCGACGTGTTCATTGATCTGCTGGTAGTCGACCATGGCGTGGGGATACAGATAGCCGAAAGTGCTGAGGTCCCCTTGCGCGAAGTTGAGCTCGGGGAAGTCCTGGTCCTGGTCGAGATAATAGTACGCTGCCATGATGCGAGTCGCCATATCGTCTAGCCTCCACTCCGGCACGCTGCCATTGAGCACGCTTTGCGTGAGATTCGGGCCCCAGAAGCTTATGCCTAGGCCGAGTTCGCCGTTGGGAGAGGTCTCGCCCAGGATTGTCATGTCCATGCCGGCCAGCGCAGAGAGTACGCCGCTATGTTGGCTGCCATCGTCCGATACGATGAAGCTGTTCTCGTCAGCGGTAGTTTATTGAATTTCCAATATGGCACCTACCCTTGGAAGCCCATTTCGCCCTTCAATATGTCGTTGAGCAGGTGATTGTTTTGACACGCTTGTGTGTTGTTCAGCTGGTTATAACTACACATCACTGCCGCCATGCCATCATGGACGGCATCGTACCATGGCCAGAGATACAGCTCATGCAGCGTGCGGTCATCCGCGTTGGAAGAGTAAGGCTCAGTGGTGTTGAAGGTAGCGTTAGGAAGGTGCCAGTCATTCCACTCGCGGACCTGTCTGGAATGTCAGACTAGACAGCAAGGACGAGAGATACTCAGAACAGTGCTCTACAAACCTGACGGAAGTGCTCCTGCTCGTAAAGCACAAAGTGCTTCCCCACAGCGATCGTGCCAGCCGCGTTCATGCCGGCGACAGTGAGACCGAACGACACGCCAGAGAGGTACGGGTCCGGGCTATAACCCTCCCATATCCGACCGGACTCCGGAGATCTTCCAAGCGGACCAACGACCGGGGAGTAGGCAATGTTGACACCCTTAGCCTTGTGCTCGGCACCATTGGCATAGGCCTGCGCATAGATCAAATCTCGGTCCCACGTCATGGCCATATTCAAGGGGGCAGTAAAAGCGCTGGTGTAGTCGGTCGACCGTACGCCAGTAGGGGAGTCGTCCAAGGCAAGACCTCTGAACCCAACACGCGGTATGATGCCCAGCGAATAGCTGTAGGAGGCTCCAGTCCCCGTTTGTGTGGTGAGGTTGACCTTCTCCGTTATGGTGAGGTTGCAGACGAAGGCGTGGGCTTTGGCGTACGCCGCAGACCAGTTTCCATAGCCGGATGAGATGGGTGGGCTGTATAGTGAGCCTTCGGGGTATTGGGCGAGGATGGGGACGGCCAGCAGCGCGACGCAGGCGGCCGCGTATGCCATGCTGGTGGGAGGTGACAGGAGAGATGGGGAGAGCAGAAGATGGTTGTCGTACCTACCGTACTGATGCGGCCTGTATAACATATTTCACGTAGGAGCCCAGCGACGGACGGCACGCGGCAGTCCGGCACCACGACCTGCTGCTGTCGGTGGAGCAGGTGTCAAGTCGAGCGTGCTTGACCGGCCTCGAAGTAGAGTCCCGGGCCGTCCAGCCGTCTGTTGTCGTCGCACGGGAAGCCATGCTGAAGGCGGATGCGAGCTGCGGTGGAGTCGCGCTGGTGTCACGGGCCAAACAGCACGTCTGGAGGGCGCTCGACCTGCAGTAGTGGACGGGCTGCCGGCCAAGGTGCCCCGCAGACGGTGGAGATGGAGATGGAGATGGAGAGAAGCACGATGGCCCGATGCTGTACAGAAACAGGAGTACGGAGTGCGGTCTTCGAAACGGCACCTTCCGCATGCGGGGGGGATCCGCGATCCGCAAGTCCCTTTCCTTCATCACCACCACCAACGCACTACTACTGCTATGATGGGTCTCTATGAGTCCACCAACGTCAAGACCAGGGAATGGCACATGCTATTCATACAGGCCTCCCGTGACTGCAAACCCATCACCCTCGAATCGCGATGGCTTTGCTGCTCAAATACAACGACACATGTATCACAGGCACGAGAAAACTCTCAACACGGGCGAAGAACGTCACTTTGCTCCACCATCTTACATCGTTTTACATGTCCGCTTCACTCCAATGCTCCACGCACGCTCAAGAGCTCATGCTGCTATCCGTCGAGCGAGCCTGCTTGATCTCATCCTCCTTCATCTCCCTCAACGCCCCCGTGTTCGCAACACCGCCCGTCACAATAGCACCAATGACCTCCTTGCCAAAGCCCAACGCCCCAACCTCCGCCTTCCAGTAAGAGATATCTACAATACACCTCATATCAGTATCCACGGTGCACACTTCCACTGCCAACCCAATAAGACTTCGAACTACTCACACGTAGGCTGGATCTCAATAAGCTTCATCCTCGGGTCCTCGGGCTTGCCCGTGTGCACGCCATCCCCCAGGTCGCCGAACCAGGCGCTCGTGGCTTTGCTCCACACCTCCTTGATGCGGGGGTCGTCGTTGCTGCTCGTGACGGCCTTGCCGGTGACGGAGACCCAGTCCTGCGTGCTGCTGTCCTGGAAGGTGACGGTGACCGCCTCGGGGTGCTTCTCGATGTCGTTGAACTAGACAGAGGGGAAGGGAGGGTGTTAGCCATTGACGTCTCTCACGTATGTAGGAGTCAGTCAATCCCTTCCTCACCTTCTGGCTGTGCGCATTGGCGAGGAACAGGAAATCCGGTCCCGTCCGCTTGGCGACGGCCATGGAACGGTGTACAGGTCCCGTACCCTCACGAAGAGTCCCTAGAAGCGCGACCTTGAGCTTGTCCGCGATGCCGTAGAAGTCCTCGAACTTCTTCTCGGCCGACACATCGTTGTCCCATTGCTTCGCCACCGAGGGGTCGGTCTTGGAGTTCACCTCCTGGGAAGTGAGTTGCTCGGGCATTCTGAAGGTGGGAGTGGTGCTGAATGAGCGAAGAGGAGTTCTGATTGCTGTTTTGGGTGTGAAGGCTGCGGAGGATCGGAACGCGGTCGTGGCGCGGAGGGAGGCGAACATTGCTTTACCTTATATCTGTACTTGTAGCTTCGAGCTGTATAGCTCACTCAACTACATGTAAGGTACTTTGCCGACCGACGGTGGTCCATCGGTCCCGTCCTAATGCACGCGCATGACGCGAATGGCTCCAAAATTACAGGTCATGATGACGAGATTCTGCGGGCACCGCC
>NAJQ01000473.1:10995-23414 GCA_005059865.1 Friedmanniomyces simplex
CGCGCGGTATGATGCCCAGCGAATAGCTGTAGCTGGCTCCAGTCCCCGTTTGAGTTGTGAGGTTAACCTTCTCCGTTATGGTGAGGTTGCAGACGAAGGCGTGGGCTTTGGCGTACGCCGCAGACCAGTTGCCATAGCCGGATGAGATGGGTGGGCTGTACAGTGAGCCTTCGGGGTATTGGGCGAGGATGGGGACGGCCAGCAGCGCGACGCAGGCGGCTGCGTATGCCATGCTGGTGGGAGGCAACAGGAGAGATGGGGAGAGCTGAGGATGTTCGTTGTACCTACCATACTGATGCGGCCTGTATAACATATTTCACGTACGGCACGCGGCAGTCCGGCACCGCGACCTGCTGCTGTCGGTGGAGCAGGTGTCAAGTTGTGCGTGCTTGACCTGCCTCGAAGGAGAGTCCCGGGCCGTCCAGCCGTCTGTTGTCGTCGCACGGGAAACCATGTTTAAGGGGGATGCGCGCTGCGGTGGAGCCGTGCTGCCCGGGATCGTCGCTGGACAGGTGTCGCGGGCCAAACAGCACGTCTGGAGGACTCTCGACCTGCAGTAGTGGACGGGCTGCCCGCCAAGGTGCCCCGCAGATGGTGGAGATGGAGATGGAGAGAAGCACGATGCCCCGATGATGTAGTAGTACAGAAGGAGGAGGAGGAGGAGTACGGAGGGCGGTCGTCGAAGCGGCACCTTCCGCATGCGGTAGCGGGGAATCCGCGATCCGCACGTCCCTTTCCCTCATCACCAACACCTCACTACTAGCAACTGCTACGAATCACCATGTGTTTCAATCCACTTTAATGAATGTACATAATGTGCTCGGTGGTCTGGTCAGGTAGAGCCCTCCTCCAGTGGCACATGCTGCTGTAGTGAGCCTCCGTGACTGCAAATTCCTTCACCCTCGACAATGGCTGGCTGATCAAACATCCGTATCAACAGCACGAGACAGAATTCCGAAACGTGCGAACAATGTAACTTTGCTCCACCATCTTACATCGTTTTACACGTCTGCTTCACTCCGCTCACGCTCAAGAGCTCATGCTGCTATCCGTCGAGCGAGCCTGCTTGATCTCATCCTCCTTCATCTCCCTCAACGCACCCGTGTTCGCAACACCGCCCGTCACAATAGCACCAATGACCTCCTTGCCAAAGCCCAACGCCCCAACCTCCGCCTTCCAGTACGAGATATCTACAATACACCTCATATCAGTATCCACAGTGCACATTTCCTCTGCCGACCCAATAAGGCTTCGAGTTTCTCACACTTGGACTGGATCTCAATAAGCTTCATCCTCGGGTCCTCAGGCTTGCCCGTGTGCACGCCATCCCCCAGGTCGCCGAACCAGGCGCTCGTGGCCTTGCTCCACACCTCCTTGATCCGGGGGTCGTCGTTGCTGCTCGTGACGGCCTTGCCGGTGACGGAGACCCAGTCCTGCGTGCTGCTGTTTTGGAAGGTGACGGTGACCGCCTCGGGGTGCTTCTCGATGTCGTTGAACTAGACAGAGGGGAAGGGAGGGTGTTAGCCATTGACGTCTCTCACGTATGTAGGAGTCAGTCAGTCTCTTCCTCACCTTCTGGCTGTGCGCATTGGCGAGGAACAAGAAATCCGGTCCCGTCCGCTTGGCGACGGCCATGGAGCGATGTACAGGTCCCGTACCCTCACGAAGAGTCCCTAGAAGAGCGATCTTAAGTTTGTCCGCGATGCCGTAAAAGTCCTCGAACTTCTTCTCGGCCGACACATCGTTGTCCCATTGCTTCGCCACCGAGGGGTCGGTCTTGGAGTTCACCTCCTGGGAGGTGAGTTGCTCGGGCATTCTGAAGGTGGGAGTGGTGGTGAATGAGCGAAGAGGAGTTCTGATTGCTGTTTTGGGTGTGAAGGCTGCGGAGGATCGGAACGCGGTCGTGGCGCGGAGGGAGGCGAACATTGCTTTACCTTATATCTGTACTTGTAGCTTCGAGCTGTATAGCTCACTCAACTACATGTAAGGTACTTTGCCGACCGACGGTGGTCCATCGGTCCCGTCCTAATGCACGCGCATGACGCGAATGGCTCCAAAATTACAGGTCATGATGACGAGATTCTGCGGGCACCGCCATCAAGTCGCCAACATCATGGCGCACGTATCTAGATGGCCATTGGAGCATCGCCGACGCGCTGCTGCGTTCCCCTCATCGCCGTGAAGTCTGGCCGTCAGGTTGGTGTCATGTCGGAACGTGAGAGCACCCGGAAGCCGAACAGCAGAAGGAGGATCGAGGGCACGTGACTGTCGCTCAATCTCGCGTTCTAGCGTGTTTCGTGGTTATGAGCCCTGGGCTTGAAGCGCTGTTTGACTACAGGACAAGGATAACATGAAGTTCTAGTGCTACCTGCCTCCTATACTGCAACATCCGACATCTCAGACATGGACGAGCCTTCCGAAGACCCAAGATTGATGGCAACATCCGTCTAAGACCGCGACGTGGACGAGCACACGAGACGTGCGAGGCTATCCGTCGATCACTAGACGAGGGAAGAAGGTGTAGCAACGAAGCGCGACCGTCAGCGTAAGGTAGCTGCCAGCACTCACAGCATCTCGACCGTGTCGGAGCGCTGCGATGTCCACGTCACCGACACTCCTGGCACTGGACGCAGGGTGTTGTCGCCAGCAGTCTCGAACCGGACATGGCGAACAAGAAGGGGATGCTCCGTCGTGCCGAGGCTGTCGGCTGTATCTCCATTTCTCCCGAGCAACCTCACCACACCTCACCTCACCTCACCCTTCCGCACTTTCACTACCCTTTCGATACCAACACCAATGCCGCCCGCCCGCTTCTGGGAGTTCGCCCACCTCTCCGACGACTTCAAAAACATGGGCTGGCTCGACCAAGTCCCCCGCGCCGGCAACCTCTTCATCGGTGGTCTGCACGCCCTGTACCAGAAACCCGACCTCTTCGCTCAAGCGGGGATAACGCATATCGTGACCGTACTGGACTTTGACATCTATGAGGCGGGCAACTTGAAGCAGTACGAACATCTCATGCTGCGTGTGGACGATGATCCGAACGAGAATTTACTGCAGCATTTTGAGGAGAGCAATGCTTTCATCGAGGCCGCTCTCGCTAACGGTGGCGGGGTCTTCGTGCATTGCGCAATGGGGAAGTCGCGCTCCGCAACGATAGTCTGCGCGTACCTGGTGAAGCGGTACAACGTCTCGCCGGAGACGGCGCTCGCGCAGCTGTGTGAGGGCCGCCCGGTTTGCTCTCCGAACCCGGGATTCATGGAGCAGCTTGAGGTCTTCCAGGAGATGCTGCAGGCACCGGACGAGGCGGCAGCACATGCGGCGTATCAGAAGTGGTTCAAAGGGCGACGGAAGATGGACTGGTGGGCTTGGGAGAGGCGGGGCAAGGATGCGAAGCTATGAGAGTCTGAGCGGGCTTATGACAGCTTTTGTTCAGCAGGGGCGAGAAGTCTGTCGAAGCCCCCGTTCGCAGTGATTTCTCCGGAGCCATATCAGCGAACACATAACCGCGCAGCGCTTGACGCATATGGTTGTTTGCGGACGGCCCCAAGGCACTATGCTAGATGGCGGATGGTCCTGGACATCACTTGCCCATAAGCAGTCGCAGACTGCCACGAAGGTAGTGCACCAGCGTGGTGTCTACTGCACTTGACTATAGACCGTCCGTCAACGTGGCATTGTCAAGCCGGGCAGCAGTCAAGCCGCTTGGCTCACGGCGACTTACTACCAGCGGAGACAATCACCACGGGAGCAGTCCGACATGCAGCGCAGTCACCCAACCTGCCTCGCTCACAGCCTACGCAGGCTATCCAGCCGTCGACGAGAGTCCCCTCCAGCATGCCTGCTTTCGTACTTCGAAAGGCGGAGGTCTTCTGATGCGACTGTGTCACCCGCGAATCATACACGGCGGAGGAGCGCATAGTTTACTTCTTCGCCACTCGCAGCACCCCGCCGCTTTGTTCTTCGGACCAAAACTTACAGTACAAGCCATCCTCAGCATGCCTGCCGGAACTCTACCATCTCTCACGCCAGCCTGGACGGCGATCATCGTCAGCGGGCTCCGTATAGCTCGCGATTGCCAACGCCAGTTTACAAACACCTGAACCAAGCTTTCCGGGCCATGTCCAGCGATCTGCAGCAGCTGCCGCCGAAGGGAATGAAGGGAAAGCAGAAGCCATCCAAATTCCAGGCAGATAGCGCCCTCGAGCCAGTGCAACCACCCAGTCATCATCACCACTCTACACGGTCGGTACTGACAAGCAAACAGCGAGCACCTATGCCGCTTGCTAGAGGAGAGGAGATCGAAACCAACACCGAATCTGCCCCATTCCCTCCCACCACGCCAAGACGAGCATTGCCCCCCCACTCCATCCCAATTCCACTCCTCGCAATCCCCGCCCCACCACCGCCACCATGTCACCTCCCAACACAAACCTCGCCTCCCCGCTCGACCGCTCCTCACTCCACGCCCTCACCCAACTGATCGCCGACTACGACACCCAACGCCGCCACTACGGTCCCTGGTTCCTGGACTCCTATCGGGAAGACCGACTGGTAGATAGCATGACGGCATTCGTAGCGCGGAATCTCTACCTGCAGTATGGGGGCGGTGCGGAGAAGGTCCATGCCGAGATGAAACGGTTTCTGGGTCGCGAGGGTCCTTTTGAGGCGGTGGTTGCGGCCGTGAAGACGGTGTTGAGTCGGAGACCCATGTCGGATGGACGAGGTGCTGGTGAGGGTTCTGGGGCCAAAGGAGGGAGAGGTAGAAGGAGGCCGCGGGGTGTGCAGCGGAGCCAGCGGAAGCCCGGGGCGACGACTGGGGAGGACATACAGACGGGAGGAGGCGCTAAGCAGCGGGCCGGCGACCGCGGCTGGGGCGATCCACATCCCGGAGTCGTATGCGGAGCAGTGGATGGGCGTGGTGTCTGAGTGGGAGAAGCAGGACCAGCTTCGGTTCTTTTAAAGCGGTAGCAGAGCAACACCACCAACTCGATGCTGAAGACCGCAAGGTCGTCTTCGTCCCGGCTATGATACGAGTGCTAGACGCAGGCTTCATCACCCATGCCGCGGCCTCTTCTCCCCACGATCCCTCTCCCCTTCATCTTCCCGCCTCCTCCGCTCCCCCACCGGCTGCGCATTCGCCCCCGTCTGCTCCCTCTCCCCCTGCCGTCCCCCATCCGGCCTGAACCTCTCATCCAACCCCTCCCCGCCTCCTCCTCCACCTCTCCTTCCGCCATCCACACCCCACCGCCCCGTATCCTCCCCCCTCAAATCCTTATACTTCGTCCGCCCCTTCCGGCCCAACTGCGTCATATCCCTTATCCGCATATACTCCGGCAACCCGCTCTTATCCCCCGCCTCGTCCGCCACCTGCGCACCCGCCAAGTCCCGACTCAACACCGCTCTCACCTCCTCGTCTTGCTCGTCGTCCCCCTCGCCAGCGCCGAAGAAAGCGCCCTTGTGGTAGTACTTCTGCATGAACCCCATCTTCCCTTTCCCCTCCCGCTCCTCATGCTGCGCAGCAATGTACTCCCGGTCCTCCGCCTCGCGCTCCTCAGCCGTCATATTCCGCCTCCGCTCGATCTCCTCGCGCTCCTTCTCTTTCTCTTCGATGGACAGGCGATCCCGGCGTACACGTTTGAGTTCGCGGAGTTTCCAGCTCGCGCGCTCGGCTTCCGGGTCCAGGTCGTCGGTGTCGTCTACTTCGTCTTCCGGATCGATGTTGGCGGTGTCGTCGTCCCAGGCTTTGCGGCCGGCGGCTCGGCTGGCGGCGTCGCGTTCCAGTTGGGCTTGGAGGAGTTCGTCGGCTTTGGCTTTGCGGGTGGCTTCTTCTTCTGCTAAGACGGCTTCGGTGGATTTGGGGGCTGTGGATGCGCTTTGTTGGGTTCGTCTGGCTTTTGAGATGAATGTGGGTCTTAGTAAAGGCTTCTTGGCCTCGTCGTCGGAAGACGCCTCCTCTTCTGAGCTTTCGTCGTCGTCGTCGTCGTCATCGCTGGTGCTGTTCCTGCCTTCCTCCTCGGACGACTCCGATGCTGTCACGAAACCTTCGAGCTCGTCTTCTGGCGGCTTCTTTGGTGCCGGCGCAGTCGAGACCTGCTGGCCCGCTCTGCTGAGATCTACCGCAAGCTTCTTCTGTGACGGGAACGAAGCGGCTTTCGGTGCGGCCGCTTTCGGTGCTGCCTCGTTCGCGTCTTCATCATCTGAGGCATCACTTTCGTCCTCGGACTCTACTTCGTCGACTTCTGCTTTGCCCGGTCGGTAGCGCGTGGGCTGCTGCCGGTTCTTGGTCATGCGCGAGGATGACGGAGGCATGGTGCGCGAGGTGTCCAGTGTTGACGGGTGCGTTGCTATATGCGAAGTGGAAGATCGACTACTCCACCACATCTCGCGAGCCATATCGACGGGAAGTTACCTGAGTCGCGGCGGGGTTGATGAGATCTTATTGGCGCTACACTGCCGCCGCTAGCGGGTGCGCAGAAGTCAGAACTTCCATTCACTTCACAACGGTAAGAAAGTCTAATGAACAAAACATCACATCCGTGCCATGTCGACCATCAAATCTTACCACCAAGACCTGCGAGCCAGAATGAGTGTGGGCTCCCCGGGAGTGACGACCCGTCCATAGTCTTCGCGCCGCCGTCTTCCACGGGCCGGATACAGACACGCCAACGCAATGCCATACGTCGCAACCACTCACCACGCCTCCTGGGAGTGGGAGTGCGTACCTGCTGTCGAGGGTGGAGAGACGAGGAAGTACAGCCTGGCTGCACCACCGCTGCCGTGGCTCGTGATGACGGCGCCTCTGTTCCTCGCCGAAGGGTTGAACCTCAATCCAGTCGACGAGGACTACGACACCGCAGCACGACCACACAACCACCAAGAGTATCCCCAACACACTTATACCGAGGCGACATGCCCTCCCATTCTCATGCCAAGCAGGCTTCTGCGTTACACTTCCAAAACTCACTCTCATCCTTTGTCTGAACCCGAACAATACTAAGCCCGCGCCCACAAAGAAACCACCTCCAGCAGCCGCTGCGTGCGAAGGCCAAGTACAATACTAACGACCCCCGATTATGCCTCCAGGCCCTACATCGCCTGTTCCCATCGCAATCTCCCCCCTCTCTTTCTGCTTCCGTCAGGAACACGAACAACGAACCACATACCGCAAGAAACAATACATAAGCCTGCCACCCCGACCTCAACCACCGAACTTCTTCTTCGCTACCCAGAAAACAAATCAACCTTCTGAACTTACCACACTCGCTAAGTACGCTACCCCCTTCCCACTCCACCACCCCATACCACATTACCATCAAGCTAACAATCTTCCCTTAGGCTTCTCCAAGCTCAACCAACCAGACCCACCATCAACAATGGCCCCCACCGCTTTCACCGCCAGCCTGCCGCTCGCCTCCAAGCCCGGCGTCGAGTACGTCTGCACCGTGCAGTCCAAGCCGGGCGTCGAGTACGTCTGCACCATCCAGTCCAAGCCGGGCGTCGAGTACGTCTGCGCCATCCAGAGCAAGCCCGGTGTCGAGTACGTCTGCGCCATCCAGAGCAAGCCCGGTGTCGAGTACGTCTGCAGCGTGCAGAGCCACGAGTAAAGCAGAAGCGTAGCGCTGGCTATGCGAAGCTTTTTGGATGCGATGGATCGACATTCTCTTTTTTTTTTCGCGTACGGCCTGACCTGATCTGAGCTCGGCTTTTGTCTGGGTGCGGGTCAGGGAGGGCTTCTTTCTTTTTGCCTAGATGGGCGGATGGGCTTTGCTGGTATGCAAGGGCAGTCCTACTGTCGAACAGTGCGCAGGCGTGGAAAGCTGGATCTTTCGGGGAAGGCTGGAGACGTCTGTTGCGCTTTTATGTTTGCTGGGGTTTTTGGAGTTATACAACATATGGATTAGATGGAAAGAGTGCAGCTGTCTTTGCCGACGGCTTGATGCACAATTTACACCAACTTCTATCTCTCACTTTTCTCATTGACGCTCCGTAAATTATCTCTTTCTAGTCGCCTCGCGCTGCATGTCCGCAACTGCCCTGAAAGCTTGATTCAATTCTTCCCTTGACCTCCCGGCTTCCAGCCAAAGGAGCTTGAGACCGCAACCCATTCCGCCTCCTCACCCCTCAATCCCACTTCACTCTACGGCCTGCCACACACTCACAGCAGCCTCAACCACCCATCCGCATAGTCGCCCTGGACCGCCAGCCCACCCTCACGCTCCTTCCCACCCACCGTCTTCTCTCGAGCAACTTCCTCCGCACCGCCCTCCCCCGTGGCACCCACCTCCTCCAGCGTCGACGCGGCGAGATCGTTGTCACCTTTACTCTCCCTACCCAGCGTCCGCATCGAGGTCTCGGAAGTGACTTCGTCGAAAGGACTCCCGGCCAGCTCGCTGTTGGCTTTGATTCTGAAGGTGAACACGTCGGGTTCGGTGGCCTTGCTCTCGTTCGTCGGCGGAAGCTGTGTGTCGTCGGTACCCTGCACAATCCCCTCCGCATAGCCGGCGCAATGCTCTGACTTGATGCTCGCATCCCCATCGCCTTTGTCGGTGGCAATGGTCTCCTCGCTCACCGCCACCTTCTCCTTCGTCTCCCCGTCTCCCCCGTCTTGCTCCCCCTTCTCCCCCTTCTCCCCCAGCCTTCCCGGGCCAACATACATATACACGCACGGCCGCCTCTCCCCAATCGAGCCCATCTTCGCCCTATCAAGCACTTCATGAAGGCTGCGGCCGACCTCGGACCCATCGTCAGAGCCGGAAATGAAGTTCGACGACGCCGGATCCGCGGCCACCGCCACCATCCCCGCGTTCTTTCCCTTCCCCTTCCCCTTGCTTTTTCTCTTTCTATTCCCCTTCCTCTTCCCTTTCCCTCCGCCCTCCCCCCTCCCTTCCGCATCCCCCTCCTTGAAATATAAAACATTCCCCTCCACCTCCTCATCCCCGTACACCGGAGAAGGACTCGCCTGCCCCACCCCCAACGTAATCCAATCCCGTTCAGCAGCCCGACGCTCCAACATCGTCAATGTCGGCGCACTGTGCTGGACCTCGCTATCCTCGACCTTTGAGCGGGGCGAAGTGCCGATCAATTGAGAAAGCACAATTTCCGGCTTGGTAGCCCGAAGGACGGCATCGTGGTGTCTGCAGGTAATGCGCTTCAGGTGACACAACAGGCAGGTGGGGCGCTTCGGTGGCGGCGGCGAACCGGGGATGGTGAGCTTGTCGTTGGAGGTAAGCTTCTCGAGGAGGCGCACGACTTCGGAGCGAGAGTCCTGCTTTTTCTTGGGTGTTAGTAGGTGGTGATGGAGGGTGGTGGGTACAGTAGAAGTGGGACATACCTTAGTGGGAGCAGAGTGGTTGGCCATTCTGCCCTTCTTCGACAGTTGATTGAGGTGCTCTATCTACTTGTGAAGTCTTGTAGTTCTGTGGGAGGAGCGTGTGTGTGTATGTATCCGAGACCACCTGTTCGTCGACGATGCTGTCGATGCAGAGGACAATGTTCACCGTGAGGACCTTTCGATGTCGAGTCCGCGAGTGATGAGTGTCCGGAGCGTTCTCTGCCCAGAAGCAGTAAGTGGACACAAGAAGGTCTGAGGGGAGCGTCGTTCAAGTGAGTGTTTGGCGCGAGCCGCGAACGCGAGAAAATTCGCGGCAAGTGGACCGTGCGCCATGTGAATGTTGTCACGCGAAATAAAGCCGTGTGCATGCAAGTACGGCTCAGCGGCTCAGTATTCTCGAGAATAGGGGAATGTCGAGGGCTCACAGGAGCAGAATCATCGTACCTATAGCCTCATATGCCGAAGAGCCCATCGACCATCATGCCTCCTTGGGTGTCTTCCAACCACTCCGTTTCCTGCCTTCATGCAACAGCCCAAAGTCGATCACACCACCCTCAACCACCCATCCACATAATCCCCGCCTATGCCACCGTTCGAGGTAGCAGGCAGAGTAGACCCCTCCGCCTTGTCCCCCCCAACATCCTCCGCACCCTTCCTCTCCACCTCCTCTCCTTTTCCCCTTGGCCCACAGCCGACGCAAGACCACCAGACACCATCGCACCACTCAGCCGGAAGTCGCCGTCCTCTTGCACCCCCAACCCCTCCAGCGCCAGGATCTCGTCGCTACGCGCGGTATTGAACGGCGAAGCGACGGTAACGCTGTCCACGCACATCACTCGTACATAGCCGTCTTCGAGGCTCCTCGTTTCGCCGGATGCACCAGCCGTACGTCGCGGTCTCGGGCGGAGTCAGGGGAGCGTATGCGCACGAAGGCAGAGGAGCATAAGGCTGCTCACTCAAATCGGCTCCAAGGTCACCGAAAAGGCGAAAAGGCCAGGCGAGGTAAGATAGCAGTCAAGTACCTCGATCATCACGCCTCGGGACTGATGCGCCTCGCGCTCGCCACGCTCCACCTCCGCCTAGTTTTCCATCCAACTGGGCACTTTGGGTACTCCTTCCGTCGCAGCCCTATCTGTCGAGTTCCGTGTATGTCCTTGCGTGTGTATATCGAATCTGCACTGTGATGAATCTGCGTGCATAGTCCCTTCCAGTCTAGATACCCGGTCGCCAACGGGAAAGTCGTCGTGTTCTAGAGTGAGCGGGTGAGAGCCCCACAGGGAAAGTTGTAGAGAGCTCATAGCGGACCTTGGTGCACGGAATGCCAAGTACGAACCCACCCTTTGACGTGGAATCGTACGGGCACGTGCCTCCACTCACCAACTATCGAAGTTCCCGAACCCACCACCGCCCTTCTTGACCTTCTTACTCGGCGGCTCCGGCTCGTCCCACTCGCCCACAATCTCATCCCCACCATCCCCTTCCGCAACGCCCTCAGCTTGTTTCAGATACTTCCCAACCCCCACCTCCCCACCATCCCGCTCCACCACCTTCCCATCCCCTCGAACCCTCTTCCCCGTCCACGTAGTCCGCTCATCCTCCGCGCCACCCTCTCGACGGATCTGCTCCCGCCTCGCCTCCTCTACCTCCTTCTCACTCCGCTGCTTCATGAACTCCTCAAACGGATCCACATACACCACCACGTCCTCGATCCTGCACTCCTCGAGCGGTCGGCTTTTGTCGTCGACTTCGACAGCCTCGAAGGACTTGAGCGTGGTATCCAGCCCCTCGATCACACGGCCGAACACCGTGTGTTTCCTATCCAAGTGCTCTGCCTTCCGATACAGGATGAAGAATTGTGACGTATTGGTGTCCTTCCCCTTGTTCGCCATCGACACTACGCCCCTCCCATCATGCGCCAGAGGCCCCTCGAGTTCATCAGCAAACGCTTTGCCCCAGCAACTCTGCCCGCCTCTCCCTGTACCCGTCGGATCGCCACCTTGCAGCATGAAACTCCGGATGTTGCGGTGGAATGCCACGCCCTTGTAGTAACCCTTCTTGGCTAGTTGGATGAAATTCCAGACCGCTTTGGGTGCGAACTCCGGGTATAGTTCCAGCGTTAGATCGCCATGAGTGGTTGCAATGCGCGCATAGCCTTTCTGTTTGATAAGGCGGGGCTTACCAAGCATGTATTGTTCGTCTGTCAATATCGCGCGGGCGCCGGAGGTAGAGGGGGTCAGGCCTGTGGAAGTGAAGGAGGCGGCTGCTGCGCCGCTGGTGTATTGCGCAGCGTTGTAGGGTGAGGGTTTCGTAGTTCGGGCAGTGGATTTTGCGACTTCGGCGTGTGCTTTCCGTGCATTGGCGAGGGCCTGTGATTCTGCGCTGTTGCCGTTCTGGTCGGAAACCGCCCTATCTCTCTCCTCTCTTCTCTTGGCAACTGCCTCCTTAGCCTGCAGTATCTTCGCCGCACTCCCCAAGTTCTCCTTCTTCACCCCCGCCTCCCGCTCCGCCTCTTGCTCCGGTGTGAGCACACTGCTTTCCCCATCCATCATGAACTTGAACCGACTCATGTCCCTACTCTCCACATTCTGCGGGTCCTGCAACACAATGACATCCCCACGCTTGAACTCGTCGTCGCTAACCAAATCCCTCCAATTCTTGGCCTTGATGTTCAGTCTCTCAATCGTTTCGTACGCAAAGACATTGCCAGTATTTCGCAAAGCGACGATATGGGTATTATCGGTAAACACCTTGAACGTCACTGGGTCGACGTACTCGCCCTCATCGTTCTTGGCGAAGTGGAGTTTGATGAGCTCACTGCTCTTCAACGGTTGTCCATTGACCGGGTTCGTGCCGGCGTGTTTCCTCAGCCAGGGGATGATATGGGTGAGGTCGAAAATGGTGCCATCGGCAGTGCAGACGGGGTGCTCGAAGGGTTGGAGGGAGAGGGCGCAGAAGTTGTAGGGGAGGCGTTTGAAGGTGGAGGAAGGACCGGTCGACTTGCGCGCGTTGGCGCCGGCGGAGGTGCTGAAGGCATCGGCGCTGGACCATTCGCTGTGCGTGATCTGGGATATGATGTGTGAGTTGG
>NAJQ01000474.1:0-14765 GCA_005059865.1 Friedmanniomyces simplex
TTGACGGACGATGATGGGATGATTGTGAGGTCTTTGCAGTGGTTTCAGCTGCTGAAGGGGCACTGGGAGCTGACGTTCAAGTCGCTTGCGAATGCTCTGCGGACATGTTTGTGTGAGTCTACCTTGCCTTTACCACTTGATTGCACATTGTGCTGACTACAGCCAGTGGCCGGCCGTTTGGCATGCGCGGTGGCGATCGTCGACGACTTCCCTTCCGCGACCATCTCAGAGCAGAAATCGTTCTCGGTCCTGGGTCGCAACGTCAATGTCCTAGACAAAAGCCTCGCGCCAGCCGACGAAAACTCCGAAGAAGCGCTGGAATGGGACATGCTACGCCAGCAAGCGCGGGCCTACTCCGAGCTGGAATATCTCGTCCATGCCATCCACGCCCTCGCCGTCTGGGCGGCGCAAGAGCGCGCCTTCACCGCCACAAACAAGACCAGCGCCTCCGTGCCTTCCGCAATGAAGAAGGCGAAGATGGAGCTGGACGAGGCCATGGCGCCGCTGCTGACGGGGATCCTACTGCAGGCGGACGACGAACAAGACCAGCTTCACCTCGATAAACTGCGCAATATATACATGCCGGAGGTCCTCATCGCCTACGCCACGGCGCTGTATACCGCGGGCCCGACCATCAGTCGCGAGAGCTACATCGAGTCCATGGACCTCTCCGTCGCCATCGCCACGGAAGACAACGGGATCGCGGACGCTTTCACGCAGGCGGGGAGGATGCGGGAGCTGGTCAAGCTGTTCGCGCATGCGAGCAGGATGATGTTGGTGATGAAGGGGATCAATGGGAGGGTGAGGAAGGCGGATAAGATGGGTAAGGACCTGGGGGTGTGGGAAATTGGGTCGTTGCTGGGTGGTGCTGGGACGGGCGTCGTCGCTGCTGCGCCTGATGTGTCGTAGTATGGCATGCGGGGGTGGTGGATGCGCTTGTTTGGGGTGCCGGCGTGGCCGTGGCCGAGGGCGAGGGGGGAGGAGGGGGAGGTGGCGGTGTGGAGGGGTTCGTTGGTTGGGTGATTGGATGAGGCGGTGGGGAAGGCAAGGCGCGGGTACGCATGTAGGATGAAAGGGCTGGGAGTAGCGGATGGTGTGTCACGATAGAGAGCCTTTCGTGTCCTGGCTCCTGTTGTATTCAGTGCGGCATTGCTCTTTCACGTGCCAATCGACGCTCTTCATGAGATTCTCCCCACTCTCGGCTTTGACATGTGAAAGGTCGCTCTTCCCCGAAACATTCCCACGGTCTTTGTTGACTTCCACCTTCGAGGCCTTTCCAGTCTGCTGCAATGCCATCCAATCCGCCCAGCAGTGCTACCTCATGGCAGCGTTATCCTCGAAGATCGCGACCTTCGTGGCCGGCTTCATAACAGTCTTCATCGACGTCAGCCTGTTCTGGTGGCTTGTACGTCCCCCTGCCTCACCAAACGAACCCATATCCACTGACCACGCCATTGTGTATAGAGACTATACAGATACCTCACCACCCCCACCCGCAAGCAGCTCCTCCTCGAAACGCTCGAAGATGCGCAGGTCTACGAAGAGTGGGAGGCGGCGGCCCAGCAGCTCGACAAGCTCGTGGACAACTACGTCTGGCGCGACACCCCCCCAACCAAAGTCTACGACTACAACCTGATCCTCGACCGTACGGACCAGCTCTACGATGCGCTGGACCACGACGACGTGATGACCATGTGCCACACGCTGCGCTCGGGCCTGGTGCGGAACTTGGGCAATATCACGGACCCGAAGCTGTATAACCGGGCGTACGCGGGGACGAAGTTGATCATTGAGCGGTATATCAATGAGTGCGTGCTTGCGGTGCAGTACGTGACGGCGTACCGCTCCACGTCCGACGACGGCTTGACGAACCAGTCGAAGCTGGACTTGCTGCACGATGCCCGGCAGTCGCTGGGACGCAGTTGCTTGGTGCTGCAAGGCGGGTCCATCTTCGGCCTCTGCCATCTCGGCGTCGTCAAGGCTTTGCATCTGCAGAACTTGCGCCCGCGGATTATCGCCGGGACGGCTACCGGTGCGCTGATGGCTGCTCTGGTGGGAGTACACACCGATGAGGAACTGCCGAGCTTCCTGAAAAGCGAGAACATCGACCTCAGCGCGTTCGCCGCAGCGTCGGAGCGAGCGGCCGAGGCGGCTCATGCTGCGAACTCTCAGCAGACGGGCAATGACTGGCTCTCTACACTAGTACGACGCGCGCGGCGCTTTGTCAAGTACGGCTACGTGTTGGATGTCAAGGTGCTGGAGGAGTGCGTGCGGGCCAATGTCGGCGATCTCACGTTCGAGGAGGCTTACCTGCGCACCAAGCGGGTCCTCAACATCACCATCACGGCGAACGGAGGCGGCGTACCGAGCTTGCTGAACTATCTCACTGCACCTAACGTGCTTATCTGGTCCGCGGCGCTGGCGTCCAATGCTTCAGATGCTCGCTTCTCGCCCATCATGCTACAGTGTAAAACGGCTGAGGGCGAGGTCGAACCGTGGGAGATTCCATCCGAGGCCTCGGTCAAGCCAGCCAAGCGGACATACAGGAACGCCTCTATACCCGCTGACAGGCACACGCCCCTGAGTCGCGTCGCGGAGCTCTTCAACGTGAACCATTTCATCATCTCGCAAGCACGACCATACATCGCGCCCTTCCTAGCCCCATCACTCCACCACTCCAACTCCCCGCGCTCCAGCCGCGAGCCCTGGTCGACCTTCGTAATGCGCCTCCTTAGCATGGAGATCCAACACCGCCTCACGCAAATGAACCAGCTCGGCCTCCTCTCCCCCGGCATCCGCCGCCTCCTCATCGACGAAACCGTGCCAGGAGCCTCCTGGACCCTCGTCCCCAAAGTCAACCTCACCGATTTCGCCCGCTTACTCCGCAATCCCACGCGCGAGGAGATCGACTACTGGATCCTGCGCGGCGAGCGCTCCGTCTGGCCCGCCGTGACGGCGTTGAAGATGCGGTGTATTGTGGAGCGAGAGCTGGACGCCGGGTACCAGCTCGTGCGGAGTAGGAAGCCGCTGGATCTGGACCATCGGACGATCGTGAGGCAGACGGTGCATCAGCAGATGTTGAAGACGCGGCCGAGGAAGAGGGCGAAGCAGAGGGCGGCGTCCATGGGGGGTGGGTAAGGTTGGGTGGGTTCGGTACCGTGCAGTGAGTGTGGAAGGTACTGTCGTTGAAGTGGCCGCATCAGGACTGCATTGTGTCCTCAGCGTACCACATTCGGGTTGTGGTGGCGCATATACCTCCAGGAGCATCCATACTGCTGCTACACGTTACCACGACCACCGTTGCTGTCTCCCGGAGTACAGTGCGCATCTCGGGCGCAAGCAAAGGCTCTCAGGAAGCGTGACTTGGTCACTATGAGCCCGGAGTCATCGCCTTGGTGTGCCGGGCATCTCCGGCATAAGAGCTTTCCAGTTCGAGCTTGCGTCATGCGCCAGCCAAGCCATTCTAGAGCTCATCGCTGCTGGGATACAGCTCTCGGCACGGTCCGGCGTGATGTGCCACATGTACATGTAGGTCATACTTGCGTGCGTCAACGAATATGCGAAAACGTTTCCATTTGGCTTCCGCCTCACTATTGCATGATTGGCCGCTCGTGGAGCGGATTCGAGAGGGAACTGCATCATATGTGCAACCAAGTCATCGCCAAAATGTCACCGCAGTATGCCCTCAACTGCGCCTTTCTCGCCTTCAACACTCCCCTCTCGATCCCGGAGCAAGTTCCGTGGGTACGAGTAGCGGGTAGCGCCGGCAGGTGACGAAGCAGGGCGAAAGCCAACGTAGCCCTCGTGCCCTCCTCCACCAACGATGTCGCTGGTTCGCCCCAAGACTTTAACCATCCTCATTCCCGATGGGGTACAGCCAAGATCCTTCTGACCTCATCGCTACTTGGGCAGCAGACGCACGGGAGGCGTGGCTCCCACACCCTCCCGCGGATCCCGCCATGTGACTGATGGGTACATGTACCACTATCATGCTCTCCCGGATCGTGGCAAAGTACATGTAAGAAGCTGCCTTACGCCGTGCATGCTGCATCTCTTTCATTTGCTCCTTCGACACCCAATCACGGTATCTACCTACTCAGTAGCGCAGAACAGACCCGCGTTGAACATACATTCTCGTTAAAACAGCCAGCATGATGTACGCTGCCACCGGACAACGACTACACGCAACCACAGCAGACTCCCCGACCCCGACCAGTCCCGAGAAGGAGCTATCGCGCGGCAGCCGAGAAGGCGAAAACGAAAGCCGCCTCCAAGCACGTCCACTTCGGCGGCGCAACAGTGATGGGCTATTCCGCCGAGACGAAAGATAAAACGAAAGATGGCTCTCCCACGACAACCAGGCCGACGACAACGCGGCAGTCATCATCTTCCTCTTCCTCCTATAGCGGACGGCCGAGCAGTGCAGCAGCGGCGCGGCAGTCCTCGTATACTTCTACTGGACGAAGGCCAGCGGCGAGCGGAGGGCGGCAGGCTTCGTATAGCGGACAGCAGCAGCAGCAGCAGCAGGCGGCGAAGCGGTATGGGTATAAACCCATGAGTGCGCGGCCGGAGCGGTCGGAGGTTACGGTGGGGAAGTGAGAGCGCTGTCGGTGGGGTTAGCGATGGGTTGAAAGATGATAGTGGATGAGCGGACTGATTGCGCGATGCGCTTGTATTCTTTTTTCTGGAAGCGATCTGACGGGATGGAGAAATGAGAGAGAAGACTTGCGGTCATAGAACGCCGTGGGTTGAGAGGGGCAATAGGGGTTCGTGAGAGCGACGAATGCGCCGGCCCCGTCAATTTGTGCCGTACTGGTTGAGAGTTGCAATTGCATTGCACATTGCAGAAGCGGCTCGCGTGGGCTAAGGAGTAGTTTCCTGGTCGCGGAAGGGCCTCGGGAGAGTAACGGGCTGCGGGAGCGATGTCCGGCAGAGGTGTCTATTCGAGTGGCGCATAGAACGAAGAGGCTCTCACGAGCCAACGACGGCGTGGTCAAGTCTAATTGGACTGCTTCTGTACATTAGCTGTAGCCTCGCGTAACTCCACTGCCACTTCAATGGCATTCGCAGGAAACAAAATGGGTATCTCCGACGAACACAACAGTCAAACTCCCCTACCCTTCCCTCCCGTCACGCCCCTGCCATAAAGCAACCCACAGATAAGCCAAAACCCAACCCCAACTCCATACTATCAAGGACTCCTCGGCAGCTCAAACTCATACACCGCGCCCCGCTTACTCAACACCGTGCCCAACCCCTGCACGACCTCGGCCTGGTAGGGCTCAAACGGCACTCTCTCCCCATCAATCGCGATCAACCCCTCCCTCTGCCTCCCTGCCCCACCCAACCATCTCCCAACCTTCGCCCTCCACCGCCGTCCCGGCGGCGTCAGATGCATGCGGGGCGTGATCCTGTACGCCAGGACCTTCCGATACGACACCTCGGGGAAATTCATCAGGGTGCCTTGCTCGATGGTCGTGAGCATGCGCAGCGCGGTGGTGCGCGGGACGGCGCCGTCGATGTTGATCATGTCCAGCCGGCCGTCGGCGGGGAGGGCGGTGACGAAGAAGCGGGTGTCGGCGGACATGAGGCACATGTTGCCGACGAAGAAGTTGCCGAGGGTGGGGAGGTCCTGGGTTTGGAAGGCGGGGGGGAGGGGGTCGGTGACGGTGCCGTATCTGAGGGGTGGGAGGGCCGTGTCGTTGTCGTTGTCGCCGTCGCCGTTGTCGGCTTCGGTGTGCAGGTGTTTGGCGGCTGCTGCTTGGTGCTCCTCGACCGCGCGCCTGTAGTTTTCGCGTATGGCACGCTTATCATCGCTGTCCACCACCACGGACAGCTCGGCAGGGTAGATAGTCTTGCCCAGTAAGCGCACCAATACACCCCACTTGAAGCGAAAGCCGCCCATCCAGCGTAACGACTCAGTACCCAAATCGCTTTCCGCGACAATCCCCACCGCCTGCGACAAGAAGCTATAAGACGTATTCCCTCCCTGCGTAATCGCCGTCAAATCCAACGGCGACCTCACACCCTTGACGATCGCCACCGCAGCCAGCGAAGGCGAGTTCGTGCCATACAGATTCATACTCATCGCATTCCCACTCCCGCACGGGATATGCGCGACCGCGACCTTGCCCAACGCCCGCCGCGGGCACCGCTGCCTCGCCAGCCCATTGAACACCTCATACGGCAGGCCATCCCCGCTCGCGCACGCCACCACGTCCACCCCCTCCACATCCAACGTCTCCGCGATCTCCATCGCGTGGCCTTTATACGCCGTCCGCTCCACGTCCATCTCGCACCGCGCCGCGGCGAAGATGGGCTCGACCTCCCTCGCCCACAAGCGCTGCGCGTTCCCTTGCCCGCCGAAGGGGTTGACGAGGACTTTCATCCTCTTCCTCCGTTTGGTATTACTCGGGTAGGCCCGATCCATCAGCGCCTCCACCCACGTCTTGGTGTACCCGTGCGTGCTCTTGTCCATGACCGTGTAGCTGATACACCCGACTCTACACCCCTTCTCCCCCGTCGTCGGCTGCGCATAATGGATCACTACTTCGAAGCTGTCCAGCTCCGCCCAGAGGACGTTGTAGAAGGGGACCGCCCGCGTGGTCTTGGAGAACTGCGGGAGCAGGCCGCAGAGGTTGCCGGGCGCGCGTTGGTGTTTCAGGCCTTCGTCTAGGACAATCAGGGCGTCGGTTCCCAGGGTGAGGGTGGCGTTGCGGCCGACGTTCAGGACACCCGGGGCTTCCGGTCCAGGTGCTGCTGCGGAGATGGAGGAGCCGTCGTCGGGGTGCTCGAAGGGATTTGTGGAGAGGGTGTTGCTTGTATGCTCCATGTTGGCAGCTGCACTGAGCGAGTGAAGTGCAGCACTCCGGTGGGGAATTAGGAGAGCATAGTGTTGGCGGTGAGTTGGACAAATAAAGGTATTATGTAGGATTACTGATGACCAACGCCGGGGTCAGGCGGATGTCAGCAGCAACGCCAGGGCACGAGTGGAGCTGAACTTAAAACGAACAGCTCCGCGACACATACGTGTACAATGTATGTACGAGACAGCCAGAGATCGTGAGTGCTCGTATACAGTACACATCCATGCGATCTAGCCTAGTCTACACCAATGTACACCCCAAACCACCGATCTCACAAGACACATCGCCCCCGTTCCCGCCACTCCACCCTGTCCTCCCAGACCCTCAACCAGTCGAACTCCCAGTCGAGTCGAAACTCTGCCGCCTCTTCTTCTGCAGCCTCCGCCCCGGCCCCGATCCCGCACTGCTAGATCGTGATCGAGACCGGTACGAATTGTGCAGAGAGATCGGCGGCGGCGCTCGTTGCCGCTGCATCGGGTGCTCATCCACAGGTAAGGCCGGGTTCAGGGAGCCTGGTGCGAGGATCTCGAAGCCCGTGCCGTGCCCGCGGACGACGGTGGAGGCGCGCTTCTCGAAGGAGATCCGCTTGGTTTCGACCGGTTTACTCTCGGGGCGGGTGCCGGTAGAGATGTAGGAGAGAATCCTGTAGATGGAACCACTGGACTCGAGGGCGCAGAGGTGTACATGCTCGCCGCATCGCTCGGCCGCCGAGCATTGGACATCGTGTCCTGACTGCCCGGCCTCGGCGACGATGGCGCCGTCTGGCAGAACTGCGCAAAGGGCGTGACATCCGGCATGCTCGACCTCCTGACCGCCGCCGGCAGCGCATCGATCTTCGGCGTGGAGAACGGGTTCGTGGGCGAGCTACCACCCGATGAAGGCGTGTATGGGTACCTGTGACGATCTCCGAAGTAATCGCCGCGCTGGCTGGCGGGGATGGAAGCGACGGACGAATCTCTACTCTGTCCCGGTCTCCGCACTCGTGGTGTAAGCTGCCCCGTCTCAGCCGCCTGCGATAAGCGGTGCGTCTGCATCAAGTCGAAATCCACCGATTGCTGTCTCGGTCTCGGTCGTGGTGTGGGCTGCGTGAACAGCCGTGGCGCTGAAGCGGAAATCGGCTCGAGGTCGTGGCTGCTGTGGCTTGAATCGGTGCTGTTGCTGGGGCTATCGAGCTGGATGCTCGTGGAAGCCCACCTGATGGCCTCCACGGACGCGCGCTGAGCTGCTTCCAGGCTCTCCAGTGACGTCTGCGTTGATGAGTATCGGTGTGCGTAGGGTGTGTTGCTGTACTTGGCGAACGACAGCGGCGGGTGGCGACTCCGGGCTCCTTTGATGATGGCGGCATTTGGCGAGGAATCACGGCTCGCATGACTTGTAGTCACTCGCTCCTCAGATACGGCGCGTCCAAAGTGAGCGCTCAGCCGGGTTCCAGGTATGGCAGGCGAGCGCGACCGGGCTTTCGGAGGTATCCTTGGGATCTGCTTCTCGATATCCACCTCCTCGTTCGAGCGCGGGTACTGCTTTAGCGCTAGCGAGCCTGCAGAGCTCTCGCGGCTGTGTCCTTCCGGCGTGTTCGGCCTCGACACCCAGACGCCTTCAGTCTCGATCCCACTCTCCAAGGCTCTGATGCCGAACGGTACCTCATCGAGCCGCCGCCGTTGGCTCATCTGCCGCTGGATCGCCTGCTCCTTCTTCTCCTTTTCTGCCACGGCGGTGTATTTTCGTAGCCGCCAGTGGGTATACACCAGCTTTGATGCCCCCAGCAATATCGTCACGACAATGGCGCATGCCAGGACCTGCAGTAGGCCGTCAGTAGGAACTTTTTAAGACCTCGGCGTTGGAAGAGATGTACGAAGCACAGTTTCTCCCATAGTTTCCAGCTGACGAAGAGCTCTTTGCCCATTGCACCAGAATGCGGCTGCCGTGCGTTGGTCGAGACTGCTCGATTGCTCCTGCTGTAGGGTTGGAAATGAGGACGTGATAGGTAGCTGTAGGAAGAAAGATCAGTATACCGAACCAAACGTGCACGTAACTTGACCGGGCGTGATCAGAAATGACCGAGAATGCGATTGCTATTGTCGGCTTACGGTTTCAGTAAATGACGCATACGCTTGACCGTTCGCTTGCTGGTTGTGGAAGGCACGACCGGTGTGTGCCTCGGCTGGGGAGTCGATAAGATTGAATTGTCATCGAGTAGGTCTAAGAACATACAAACACCGCAGTGGTAAGGACGGTGAAGAATGATCGTCGAGTGTTGGTGAGTTCCTTGCGGTCCGGCGTGAAGGAGGTCTCGAAGGCTGTCGACGGCGAGGGCGGAAGACTATCACGAAAATCCTTGGTTTTGTTAACGAGCGTGTGCTACCGGAGTCGCGGAAGCGGTGAAGAGAAGGTCGGGTTGGAAAAGAATGGATGGACCGCCTCTCGTTCGACGAAAGAGCTTCAGGAAAGCGTCCGGCTGGCGAAGAATGTACAGGAAGAACCGGAGCGGATGAGCGACAGGCGTGGTCGTAACGTCGCGTCGGTTCCAGTTCCAGGAGGCCCACCACTATGGTCGCGACGGTTGACCGTGGGGGACATGGCTGTCCCCTGTGCGATGCGTGACGCTCGCGTCTTCTGGTACCCGAGCCACCTTTTCGCCGCATATGCAGTGGCCCGGTTGTGCGACCGGAGGCGTGGTGCTTGCGCAATGCGGCGGCGCCGCCGCCATCATCGAACGCGCTGTGCGCTACCGGTAGGTACTGGCTGTTCGCATGCTACGAGCACACCGCCATCATCTCCATGATGCCGCCCTCTGCTCAGTGTACGGTGCTTACGACGAGGTACGGGACGCCGTTTGCCTTCCATGGCGAAACACGATGGCTTTGCTCAAAACAGAATTCCAAAACATGGACCACAGCGGCCCAGCTTTCCGGGTGCCCGTGTGCTGGAGCTGGGGTTGGAGCTGGAGCTGTGCCTGACATGGACGCAAGGTACCCGCAAGGTCTGCCTCCGCTGCGCTCATACTACCACTGTCATGTCGTTGTCGGCACGCAAGCTGGGACACAAAAGTGTTGAAGAGTTGGCAAGCTTGCGGAGAAGGAGGCTTGGCACACGGCTGACCTCACTTGCTCCACAAGAACCCAATCATCACCCGGCCGCTCCCGCTTATTCATCAAATTCAACGAAATTTCGGCGTGCGGCAATTTTGTTGCATACACAACCGTTATCTGACTAACGATTCCCCAGTCCCGACGTATCTGAAGCCTCCGGCTAGCTGCTACAGTGGTTCGGGGGAGGCTGCACTTTCGATCGAACGTGAAAGGTAACTGTACCGAAAAACACCAAAAAGATAAACCGCCTTAGCTGAGAATGGTTTCGATCCATTGCCCTCCGGGTTATGAGCCCGGCGCTGAATGATGAATTAGTAGAGTAACGAGCGAGTACGACAGGTGCGCTTACCGCTTCCGCTGCGCTACTTAGCTGTTCTCTCACAAAACGCGCTTTTAATATTATATCCTTACTTACTAGCAGCCGAAGACAGCGCGAGGTCGCACGAGCGGGATCTCGTCGGAATTTCCAAGGGCCTACACCTCACTTTCACCTCGGTTACCGTAGTTATCTGCCTCCTCCCTAGGGCCCGGACGCTTCCGCTTTCCTACTATATCCCAATCAAATTCGACTTACATTTATCGCGGTAATTAAGGCACGTTTAACGAACTTGCTCCTCGACTACGCGTTGCTAAATGTAAGGCATCTAGAGACAACTACGCTTGCTCGATTATCTTTTGATATATAGGGAAGATAGAGCTCTCTATAGCATATGTCTTTTAGACTCGGCTCGTCTAGAGACGACTAGTAATCTTGTACAGGAGCTAGAAGAAATTTCTTAAGCCGGAGATACTATTGTAAATAGGATCGCTTCAATAACTGTATACAAGCATATAGAAGATATCTACGTAGTAGTAAGAACTAGATGAAAGGTTCTTACCTACTTAGTTATATAACTATTACCTAACTCTTAGTAGTAGTATAATGCTTATTATAATACTCCCCCTAAGCATATGCACTACCTAACTTATAAGCTTATTGTTTGCTATAGGTAGCTCTATTATATAAGCTTCTTTTCTTCCTCTTAACTCTAGTTCTTTCCTTTAACCTTTAATATATATACACTTATATATATATACTATAAGCTTCTTTAACAATTAAACATACTACCCTAGTAATATAGTAGGCTCCTACCCTATTTAGGACTAGACCCGTAAAGGAATTGCTAGGTACTTATCGATATAGGAAGGATTTTTAGGTAATGCCTTTATTAATAATAGTAAAGTAAGTTAACTAGTGCTAAGAGATAGTAAGCATTACTAACTAGGTTTCTAGGAAGGACTAAGGGTAGCCTTACTATTCTAAGACTAGGTCTATACTATAGCTAAGACTAATAGATATAATCTAGCTAATCGTTAGAGTAGCCTAGTATATAGGATCCCTAGTATTATTACTATATATAGCATTAGGCAGGCCTAGGAGGCTTATAGTAGGGTATATCTATCCTCTAACTTTAACCGGGCCCTTATTAAAAATCTGAACTACCTTAGATTAACTAATATCCTAGATAATAGTAACCTACTAGGTCTAGTATAGTACCTCTAAGCTCTAAGGAGCTTCTAAATCTATAATTAGGCGGTCTCCTTTAGTGTTAATAAGCTAGATACATTAAGGGATGTTATTCTTAGAGATAATAAGGAGTAATAGTTTTATAGGCTAGTTTTCTTAGTAGTTGCTGTTTTTGTTATAAAGGAGATAGGTACTAAACAAATAAGATTGATTTAGTAATAACTAGCTATAAGTAGTTCTTGCTTTAAAGGATAGAGTTTAGTAATCTTGCTTTAGTTATATAATTAGCTAGTTGCTTAGTAGTATTAATATATTCTACTAATATCCTTCCTTTGTTATATTACTCCCTATAGTAGTAATTCCTAAGGGAAATATGTCTTAATCTCTTAGAATTAGTATAGTCTCTAACTAGGTAGATAGCTAACTAGTTGTCTACGAAGATCTTAACGGACTTAATACTCTATCTAGTAATTAGTAATAGCTTATTAAGAAGGTTTCTCAACTATAAGACCTCTCTTATAGTCTTAGTAAGGGCGAGGTATTCTATTACGATCCTCCTAGGGAAGATCGAACACGTAATTATAAGTAGGCGAGAGAATACTTACGACCCTAAGATACGGTTACCTTAGACCCCGATAGAGGTACCTATTCGCGGAAGTATAAGCGTAACGAGCAATACTCGCTATACTTACGTTCTACGAGCATCGTAAGTACCGCTTACTATACTCGCTAATAATATACGAATCTCTTATATATATAGTAGGCGTACTTTCTTTATATATAGTTCGTATTCAACTTATGTTATAATCTAACTAAAAGGTCTTCGTATACCTAGGAACGATTCTAGTAGAGTAGTTTATTAACGAGAGGAGTATTGCCTAGTACTAACCGTATCTTAACACTATCTAAGCCTACTAAGCTCTACTACGTAATACTACCTTATAGGGTCGTAATACTTTGAATACCCTTAAGGACTTAGTAGTTCTTTAGATACGATAATATCTTCTACTAATAGAGACTCTAGCGTAGCCTCCGTTACTAGGACTAGCACCGATAACAAGATAAAGGTCGCTAAGCCCGACTTCTTCTACGGAGACTAATATAAGCTCGACGACTAGTTAAACTAGATCCTCCTATACTTCTAACTAGAAGGGTTTAAGGAGGAGAAACGTTCCTTAATAGCCGCGTCCTATCTTAGGGGCGAGGCTTAGCAATAGATTTAACCCCGACTTACCGATAAGTTACTACTCGACTTAGACCTAGACGGTATCTTTAGAAACTTCCGTACCTTTATTATAAAGGTCCGAAGTATCTACGGACTTAGCAACGAACAATAGGTCGCAATCCGATAGATCTAACATATTACCTAGAAGGTATCCGTATCCTAGTATACCGCTAAGTTTAGCGAATATGCAACTAAGACTAGATAGGACGATAACGCCTTACGTACTATATACTATCAAGGATTAAAGGATTACGTTAAGGACGAGCTTATACGCTATAGAGGCAACTATTTAACCTTATTAAACCTAACGAGGGCGGCGATTAAGGTTGACAACAAACTCTACAAACGATCTATAGAGAAACGTTGCAATAATTAGAATTACGGACGATCTAGCTATACTACTAACGGCTAGTCCGGAGGTTAGCAACGTCGCGATCCTAATACTATAGAAATCGACAATACCTAGAAGTATCCTAGGAACTAGGGACGGGGTAGAGGGTAGAAGAAGGGTAACTACTAGGCCTAGGGTAAGAAGCGAGAAGGACTAAAGTACTATAACTATTAGAAGACAGGATACTACGTACGAGACTACCGTAGCCGTAAGGTGCAACTATAGTAGTATAAGGCTAAAATGCAGCTATACGAGGTTAACGTTATAACTAAAATAGAGAACGGGCTACTAATTGAAACGGCTCGCGATATATACGATACAAGCACTAGATAGAACTAGTATACGATACTCTACTAGACGGCTTGCTACGAAGACTCTTATATAACGCATTAGTTATATAAGGACGGCTCGGGATATTTTCCTAGCTAGCTACGTAAGTATCGTAGGGAGCTTAATATTATCGAGAAGTAAGGTACGCTATAGGATAGCATTATATACCCGGACTCGATAGACGACGACGTGCTAGTATTACGTCTACTATTACTATATTAGGATAGAGATAATAGCAATATTGCCCGAGGAAGGTCTCTACCTCTACTTAAGTAGGAGGATATAACCCTATATAAAACCTAAGAAGACTCTTCTAAAGAGGAGAGTAACTACGAAGAATCGAATTAACTTATCCCGGTATACTAACTAGCAAACTAAGTTATAATAACCGGAACCGAGGATCTTAGAGTTATACTAGAAATCGATAACTCTAACGTAGCTAATAAATTAACACTAGAAGACTTAGAGGAAGAATACTCTAATAACGATACGCTAGGCGACAACGAAGTACTCTAATTTAGCGTAGAAGGACTAGAACTAATTCGACGGATAGTCCTCTACCTAGTACGACGATTCGAAGAAATGTTCTAGGAGATTTAAGGGAAAAGACGACTATACCCCTACGAGCTCGACTAGACTCTAGTATAGCTATAAGCTATATTCTAGAGCTACCGACAAATCTCGGAAGAAAGCGAGAACTATACCTACGTATAAGAGAGTATACTAATAGGAAGTACCTTTAGCCCCGCTAGCGGATATATTACGCTAGACGGAATACACATCTCGAGACAAATAAGAGAACGTATTAAGGTTCTCGGACAACGATTTAAGGAGATTAAACGAATATAGATCTAGTAGTACGATAACGAGATTACTAAACAGGAAATGTAGCGGTAATACGCGACGTATATACTACAATAGTATTACGGTTATACGGAAGGTTAACTAAATAGTACGTAATAGGTACGACGACCTTAGAGTTCCCCTACGAGCGTACCTAGGATACGTAAACTACGCGACCTTAACGAGGGCTCGTCGAGGGCGCGTCCGTCGCGAGTTATACGATAGGTACGCTTACTACGATTAAGCGCATATAGCGCGCAAGTCGCGGCTATACGAATCTCCTATATATATAGTAGGCGTACTTTCTCTATAGGTAGTTCGTATTCAACTTATATTGCAATCCAACTAAAAGGTCTTCGTATACCTAGGAACGATTCTAGTAGAGTAGTTTATTAACGAGAGAAGTATTACCTAATACTAACCGTATCTTAATACTATCTAAGCCTACCGAGCTCTACTACGTAATACTACCTTATAGGGTCGCAATACTTTGAACACCCTTAAGGACTTAGTA